>JAYKAV010002999.1:1946029-1980967 GCA_035582835.1 Phoebastria nigripes
ATGAGGCACTTAGGGACATGGTTTAGTGGGCATGGTGGTGTTGGGTTGACGGTTGGACTTGATGATCTTAGAGGTCTTTTCCAACCTTAATGATTCTATGATTCTATGAATGTCATAAAATTGAACATTATTAAACAAGTCTACGTTAAAGCACATACCATTTCTTTTCAAGGAAATGTGTAAGTACAACATCAGAAGAGGCTAGACTGTATTCGGCCACCCAGGACAACTTCAGATGTACCCTACAGTGCATCTCAGAGCAGCAGATTCCCAAACCACAGTGATACATGGGGTTATTCTGCCACAGATGTGGACACTTACCAGATTTATGTCCATCTGATCCTCAAGTTTATCAAGCTCCCGCTGGATTGAAGCTCTGCCATTTGTCAGCCAACCCCCAATTCAGTATTATCAACAAAGTTGTTGAGCATACCCTGTGTCACCCATCCACGTTGCTGATGAAGACATATGGGCCTCGTTACTCCACTCTTTACCAATGTGTAAGAGACTTAAGTGTTGCTCCATAGGAGAAGGGAGGGGAAAAAATAGGCGAAAACCTTTTCTCATGTGTGGAATGAGACATTCAATTTTTACAACGGATTCTGCATGTTTGTTCAGCTCCTTGGATATGGTGTAGGAACTCCTGCAGTTCAGTAGGCAGTAGAGCAGCAGTCCCACTGTGAACTGGGATTAAGGAAAGCTGAATCCTTGCGCTCCCTATTTTTGATTTTTAGCAGGCATAAACCATAGCTGAGCCCCACATTTGTTGACACTGAACCATTCTTGTTTAAAATATAAACAGGTGCAAATATTAGAAAAATAGTAACTTATTTTCAAAGCCTAGGCTCTGCTACTGAAAGTGAAGATTTGCATCTATTAGACACTGTATGATTTTTTAAAAATTATATTGGGTAGATTAAATAAGGAAAACAAATTTCCAAGTAAATGGTGAAATTAATACTGCTATTTTACAAAAGATGAGCTTTAAATCAAAGTCTTTTTTTTTTAAATCTCTTCTTTATAAATAATTCAAGCTCAACTTCTTAAATTAGAGCTTGTTGTTGCATTTTCTGTCACACAGGGAAAAGAATTTAATGCATTTATGAACAATAACTACATTTCAACTTAAGCTGCAGGCATGACTTTTTCCTGTTTTTCCTTCTTTCAGTTCTAATTCCAAAATCAACATTTTGGGCCAACATTTTATACCTGTAATTCTTCTTCTCTCCATGAAACAAAAGAAACCCTATTGCACACCTGACATTTATAGCAGGCAATACTGACCAAACAAAGTGAAATTATACCAACAACATTAAAACTATAAAGTCTCTAAGTGCAGGAAAGTATTCAGACCCATTGAATTCAGTTTTAATGTGGTCAAATTATTCAGTGGCTACACAGACTTTGTTAATTCAAGATTTGGTGTAGTGCTGGAAATGGCCACTGCTGATGCCCTCTTCCACTGCTGGTGATGATAACAGCAGGCAAGAAAATGAACTTGGAAACTTCTACGCTAGTTATTATTATTACAGGGGAGAAAAATAAGCTGGAAAAATATCATCCAAGGGGAAGCGATGGAGTAGCGTTCTCTATAACAAGCAAGAGACCGTGAAAAAAGCTTTGTGAAGTGTGAACTTTGTAGATATGAAAGATTCATTACCCAATATGAAACTGAAAAATTCTCATGACCAAAAGCACTCCAACCTCTGCAAACACATCTCTGTATTTCTGAAGATGAGCGAAGAGGCCTTCTATTGACTGTCCATGTTCTAGGATTGTCCAGATATTCTAGATGCTGAGGTAAATGGTGCCATCCTACTGTAAATCAATGGCAGTAAATTTTCCCTGTATCTAAACTAAATAAATGCTGGTGTTTTGGAGGAAATTATAATAAAACTAACCACATTTGGATTCAAACTTTCACAACAAGCTGTTTCATTTTTACAGCAGTATCACTATAGCTATTCCAAGTTGAGAATCTCAACTATAACTATTACTTCCATCTAAGTTACATCTTTGAATGCCTTTTTGGTACTAGACGTTACTCTGAAAAAATAAGAATGTGCAATCTTTTCAGCAATAAATGCATTCACCTTTCCTTTAGTAAAACAAAAAAGGCAATTAGAAATTGCCCTTCTTAAGAACTGAAGATAATATTTTTGAACATTTAGTCTATTAACTCATATTTATTTCCTCTCCATCAATTATTTCTATTTCTTTTCTTTCCCCAATATTACTATGGCATGCAAACCAGCAGAGGTTTACATTATACCACAGCTTCCTGTCCTTTGGTTTCAAACCCCAGGAGAAACCACCATTCAGAATTATTGTTACGCAGTTTCCAATGCTGCAAGCAGAAAAAACCCTGTTCTCTGTTGATTGAAAGACTATCTAACATAAACAGGTTTCTTTCTCCCATTGCTGTAGAGAGTAACATTTGTTTAAATCATGCATCCTTACATTGCTCACACAGGAAGACAATCATGGCCTTGTATTAGTTTCACCAGGACACTAAATAAATACTCTTCCTTTCCATATGACAGCAAATTGGAATCAGGCTTCACCGTCTGTCACAGGGAAAATAAGACATATATTTACGTATTCCAAGCACAGAGATAAAATGCTTTTAGAGCAAGCCTCAGGCTAATGAAAGAACTGCAAAACAAGTATTACTATGAAGAGCAGGCAGCCATCAGTGCACTGAATACAGAGAAGACAGGACCTTGATCCTCTGGCTGAACTGATACTAAAGTCATAAAATAATTTTCTTCAAACACCTCAAAATGAAGGACGAAAACATACTTTAAAAAATTAAAACCTGCAAAGGACATAAGCAAGACATTGCTTTGAAAATTTAGACTAGGAGACAGAAGGAGAAAAAATGGATTCACATTCAATCAAAAATACAAAATGGCAACATTTTCCATTAGAAAGCTCTACAATTATTCACAGCCCTGAAGAGATATGCCACTATGTTCGTACTTGGAAATACTATGCTAGTGGTGGAAGACTTTGTAAGTTAAAAGATTTTACCTGAAATGATTCACATTGGTCTTTCTTCTTATTTTTTATTCTCATCTGCTCAAATGCACATGTCGACCAAGTGGGAGGTTCTCAGTTTGCATGGTGACTACAACTAAATGCTACAGGATTGCTCAGATTAAACAGTGAGACACAGAATACATGTAAATGACTACTGGTTTAAAGGGTTTTGGGTGGCAGACAGGCCATACGGGTGTCTGGGCTTAAGGTAAATGATACTGCCTGCAGAATTTTGACAGACAGGTAGTGTCATCTTGCAAGATGTACCCAAATTATCAAAAGGAAAAGAAAACAATAATAGAAAAAAAAGAAGTCAAAAACATTTAGTTTTAATGCTTTTTCAACCACAATATATGAGTGGAACATACATTACGACACAAGAGAAAGCCTCAGTCTGTTCTGTAATCTTTAGCCTTAGGGAAAACCATTCGTTAATGGGGACAAGGTATAGTCAGAATGTGTAATAGAATAGGAAGTTCTATGAAATTTTTCTCTCCTATCAAGAAATTTCTCTCCTGTTCATTTCAAAAGGGCTTCAAAATCCTGAATCTATAGCACCTTTCTTCCAAGAATCTTCTAATCCAAGATGAAGATAAAAATAGAGGGAAATGTAGGAAACCAATAGTCGCAGTCCAAGGTAGACCCATTTTCATGTAAAAATAAGAGGAAAGGAAGTCCAAATTTTTGTATGTATGTGTTGGTTTGCTGTATTTTTTTTATTTATATGAAGTATAAATCTCAGAGCTTCAAAAAATACAAGGTAAATTGTACAGATGATAGCTTGAAGATGACAGATTTTCTCTTGCGAAGATGAAAGAAAGAAAAAAGGAGGGAGCTCTCACTCAGAGAAAGAAAAGAAAGCAAAACGAAGGAGCATAAATGTAAAATCTGAACAACAGATATTTGTGTCTGAAAAACGGCACTGATTTCCTAACTCTTATTTAATGTTCATTCTTTAATTAACATTCATTTCCCAAGGACATAAGTTTGGAAAGGCTGTTTCACATTACTTTAGCACGAAGAGAAAGAATCACTTTTAAGCCATGAAAAGGCTGGGGAAAAAAAATAAACATGCCTTCTGAACATAATTTCCTCTTTATTGCTACTGCAAAGTTATGAAATGAAATCTATTATTTAATTACATTGGATCAAGCAACAGGAAGAGAAGGGAGTGTTTGAGTCACAACATCCCTGTAAGGAGAAATTACTACACTTCCTCTTGCTAAAAGACAGTTTTAATGGACTGAAACTGTGCAAATGGTTAAAATCAAACTACTGGGAGGTAGGAAGATCTTCTTGCTAACATAAAAAACCCATAAAATGTACTCTGAAATTCTTAACAGAAATATCGGTAACAATAGGGGAAAAAAGTAGCAACATTTCTGCCAGAACATCAATAGTTTGAAAATTATTACTTTTATTCAGAATCTGAAGATAGTTTAAAAATTATATCATAGCTTCTGGGCCTGCTTTGTTTTATTCTTTGCATTGGAGATGTTTAGAATAACCTATTATGAAAACTACAAAATTTATCTGCTATTACTACCAAATTTTTATTAGCCATAAGGGATTTCCTTTAGCTGTGCTTCAGTAATGTTTACTAGATCCTTCAAATGGAATGCAACTGTTGGAAAAGTTAAAGCATTTTATTTCTTAAGTATGTTTTTGGCATAAAAAAATGGGAGGGCTTTAAACTATAATGAAAAGATAGGCTGAATTCTAAAATATTGGAATAGATAACTTGGCAACTGGTATAGAGTCCACAACTGGGATATGAATGTGCAAATGCTGTGATCTTTTATATAATTTAAATTCACTTTGACTTGTGTGGAGATGCTCTGAAATAACCTTTCATGGAAATACTATCTTTTCTCAAAACTAGAATACACTAAAATATGAGGGCATTTCACAGATAATTTGAACAACAATGGAAAATATCTTTGAAGTTCTTCAGGAAAGCTACTCCTAAGCCTAAGGGCAGTATGGGAGAAAGCAATTATTTGAAAAAGCTATCCTGGAGGCAACAGAGACTGATTTCCTAGGCCCATCAGAGACTGGACTGACCTCTCAAGACTGCAGGATGGATGACATGAAGGGGGTGAGTATAAGCCATGAAGTTTTTTGAGGAAAGATGCAGAGAGGTTTTGACAGGGATAAAGGAAACAAGATAGAAAAAGCTGTTTGCAGAAATTTTCTAGATCAAAGATTTTCATGGTGTCCTACTGGTAATTTGGTCCACAGTCTGCTTCTAAACTTCTAACACAGTCTATGAAAGCGGTCATAAAATAAAACCTTTCAGCCATGTGGTGTCTCACAGAACTCCATGATTCTTGCATTTTTTAAAGAGGTCTGACCTTCAATGGAAAATGTTAGGAGGCTACTTCTCCCTAATGTATCTGGAGAACCCAGACTTCACTTGCTGAATGTAGGAAACCAAGAAAATATGCCATGAATCTCATCATACATGGCGTATTTCTTATTCTTCTCTTGAAACTCAAGTTATTGGCTACCATCAGACTTCAACTAGCTATGGGGACATTTGGTTGGATTCAGTGAATTTTTTAATATTTTACCTCCCAATGCTTCACAATTAAAACTTGCACATGCTCAAAATGGTTATGAACCAGAAAGGCTTTGGCAGTCAGCCCAGAGTCAATCCAAAAACCTATCAATTGACTGAGCAAGAAGTCTGATAAAATAGAGGAAACAAGAGATTCATGTCAAGGGACAGAAGTACTTGGTCTTCTGCAAAAAACTCTGGAAACAGGCAACAGGTTCAAGCCGTGGACCTATATACATCCATTAGGAGAAGACAAATAATTTCCCCTGCCCCGAGGAGATCTCTGCTTTGGGAATCCAACTGTACAATCTTATAATTAAATGCAGCTCCACTGAAACTGCTCATGTGTTAAGTTACTAAGGCTGAGCACAAAGCCAGGATATCCGTTACTGGTACCAGAGGAATCAGAAGAAGATAATGTCAATGATGCCAGTGGGGAGGAGGAAAACCAGTGTTGCCAGCATTTATCTTTATCCTTTGGGAGCCACAAAGGAAAGTGTCAGCACTCCAGGTCTGAGTTCAAGAGACACAGAAACATCACCAAAATCTTCAAGAGGAGAGGAGGGGCTCAGGGCAAAAAAGCAAGGATGGAAAGAAAAATCTTGATTTTCTTCAGGAAAACCATGCTGTAGATGATTGGCATCTGAGCACAGTGATTCTGACCATGGTAAAGGCTGAGCCTTAGCACAATCACCAGGATTCAGATCGTTCAGCTCCTAAAAAATGGTAGCACAGATTTCGTCAAGAAGAGACCTTGATATTTCTGCACGAGCACGCAGTTTAAAGGGTGTGCAAAAGGGGACATATTTCTCTAATCATTAGAGGTATTCTCTGCAGTGTTTATGGAAATGGGGGGAAGACTATATAAGGCTAAAGTGCAATTGCTAAAGTGCAATTAATTAATTTCTAACAAAAAAACCACCCCAAAACCACATGGAAAACAAATGGAGAAGTACCTTCATTCCTCAAAAACAGTGGAACACTTCCATTTTTATCATGTATTTATAAGAAAGTGAACTCTAATATCAGTCACAAACTGATGACTATGTTTACCAAAAAAGAGTGAAAACAAGTGTGAGTAAAATCAATACAGGTATCACAAATACAGAAAGAAATCTCTGTTCTCAGAATGACAGAGTGGAAGATGCTTTTCTAAAAGCCATGAGGAAGGAGTGATCCAAAGTGAAATGTAGATTGGATGAAGAAAAGATCAAGGCTGGGTAAGATTTAAGAAGGAACACTGATTATTGAGGGGATTTAACAGGTCAAGAAAGTAGGGAATAAGATTACTAACAATAATAAATAAAACATTCTCCATTAATACAGATTGGTCCCTTTTTGGGTTGCTTTTAAGGTTGATTTCTTTATTGTGGAAAAGCTAGGTTAGCTATGTGAATTTTACATTTTCGTTCATATGACAGTGATATCTGTTCTACATCCATTTTGCAAATAGGCAAAATGAGGCATGGAACAACTCACTGCACATGGGCAAAGACAGGACCAGAAGAAAAAATCCTCTGTTTGCTTCTCTCACCAACCAATTAGCAGCACTCCCTCACTGCTAACGATTCTTCTCTAATGCAATACATCATTTGCAACATCTGCAAAATAATGCAGAAATATAAAAAAAAAAAAMCCAACCAAACCTCTTCTGAGCTTTAACTTAAGAATTTTGTGTGTCTAAACTTGTATGCACTCCTAAGCAAAAACTATAAATATTTCCCAGTGCCTAAAGCTGTGAAATGCAGAGGTGATTTAGCAGACACACAAACCATAAAAACTGTGCCCGATATATTTCTCTTCTAATTTAGAGTAAGTGGGCCAGCCTTATATCATATATAATCGTAATTCTCAGTGACATTTAAACCAAAAACCAAGTAAACATTTAAACTAAAAACCTGCAAACCTCCATAAAGCTTTACAAATAGTATCAGTCATTTTAATATAAAGCTAAGAGACAGTAACATAAACAATGTCAACACAGTCACTAGTTTGCAGTTTAGAACCTGGACCTGCAATATTATAGAAGCAAATCCTTACATTCACAAAAAACACTTTTCAGTCAGTGGCTTTCTGAGGAGGAACAGGATCTGCCGCATGCAGTAAAGCCATTCCATTAGAGCTCAAGAAGTAYAGGAATAAAGAACTGCCAAAAGTAAAGCTTAATAGCTTTGCAAGTCAAATTAAGAAGCAAAGCAAGGGAGGCTTCAGACATAAAACAGTATGAAGAAAGATAATCTGTGCAGAATGAAATAGAGATGGAAAATCTAAACACGGTTCCAAAACAGGAGAATAATTTTCACTGAGCGTTGAGAAGAACGGAGATTTTGAGCATGGGAGCAAAGGTACGACAACTCATGGAAGAGGTATATGGAAAGAAATTATTTCTAATGTGCTGAATGGAAGTAAAACTGAAAGATTTTAATGCACTCCAGTCATCAGCACTGGATATCTCAGATGTGAATGAACTGTAAACATAACTGAATGTCTGCTGGCATTAATATTCAAATAAATCAGCTAAGTTTTGGGAAGCTAAAGGGATCAAATAATTATAGACTGCTGCCTACAAATACTTGAAGAGCAATTAGAAAGATGATGGATCCAAATTCTTCTTGGTGTCAGATGATATAACGAGGGGTGACAGCCAGAAATTGCAATTTGGAAGGATCGAGTAGGATGTTAGGAAAACATTTCTCACGGGGAGGACAGAGCAGCACTGCAGTTCTGCAGGTAAGCAGGAGAGGCTCTCAAAAACTCCTCCGCAGAGCTTCCAAAGCCTGAGCTGGACAAAGCCACGGCTGACCAGATCTAGTACTGGTGACAGTCCTCCTTTGAGTGGGTTGGACTAGATGTCTCCAGGGGTTTGACTGTTTCCTTCGCCTCTGTACTTTGTATATTCTTACAGAGTTTTTGAGTAAAGGCAATTTACTTCTGTTTGTACAGGTTCCAGCACAACAGTCACCCTCCCCTCCATTTGGAATAGGGCCCCCTATCTACTGCTACACCAAAATTAAAATTCTTATCAAAAATAGCGTGTCAACAACATGGAAGTGCAGAAAGCCAGTCCTGAGGACTCTGCAAAAGGCAGAGAACACAAGCGGAGGCGAGACAAACCTCACCACATCTTTGAGCTGCTGCTACAACTGTCAACTCAGAAAGTCACCTGTAGCCAGCTCCCCAATATCTATCAATCACAAGGAAAAGCCTGCAACAGCACTGCTAATTAGGAGTAAAAGAAATAAGGTCTGCTCCTTCACACCAGCAGTCCCACTGTGCACTGAACAAGACATAGGACAAGATGAAATTTGCTGACTCCTTCAGCAAGAAGAATAAATACATAAAAATAACGGGTTCATTCACAGCAAGTAGTCTAGGCTGATGAATGGCAGTTGTGTGTAAAACGAGTTGAGCAAGGTTATTGGGGTTTCTTTTGATACAACTTGAATGAAAATCAGCTTCTATGAYGGTGTAAGTATTCCCAGAGTAGATTCCTTAATTATTTGCAGCCTTGGTTCATTCAGATAAATAGGCTGTGCTAATACACGTTTGAGCTTCATTTAGAAAAAAATAGTTATTCATTACAGATGTGAGTATCTCTGCTCTGCATACTTAGCCACATACTGCAACTAATAATAAAATGCAGAGTGGTTGAGCTCATACCTCAGAGTTAACTTTATAATTTCATCTAGTTAAGATTTGCCTTCTTAAAACCCTATAAGCTAAATACTAAAGACCTAACACAAGTTTTTACAGAATAGCTCCAGAATCGAGGCCTTTTTAATGGATTCATGTAAACAGTGATTTATAGTCCAGAGTTACTATTGTTAACAAACTTAAGATTGTTGGGGTTTTAAGATTCTCTTTAGATATATTTCCCTTATACCTTACAGATGTAATAAACTGTAATATCTCAGCTAATGAATGAAAGAGGACATTTGTCTCATGAGAAGGCAGCAACACAGAGAGTGTTTCTGCTTTTTACAGACACTTGCAGTGAAATTGGTGGCAAGGACGATGGAACTGAGACCGAGGTTCCCCACTCAAGGACAAATTTCAGGTTGCTAATAAATAGACAACACCACAAAACATATATACTATACTGCCCTTTTCTAATAGCCTCAGAGTACGTTACAAGGAAACTCAGTAACATTATCCCCATTTTTCTAATTTAATACCTGAGACACGGAAATAAAAATTAATTCACCTAAGGTCACTTTACATTTTACTGATTCTGSGTCATCATTTCAGTACCTGACCCCTTCCTGAGTACGACCCACCAGAGAATGCTTATAACTTTTATCCGCTACTTGTCTTCAGAGACAAACCATATTTCAGGTATCTCCCTCCAATCATCTTTAGTCTAATCAGTATGATGGCAATCTGTGCAAATAATTCTTTAAAGCACGCTGTGATGTCCACCTTTTGCTGTGATGTTGTCCTTTTGTTGTCCTACTGATAAGTTTAGRGACATCTAATGTATAGTCAGTTGATGAGCCCTGAATGTTTTGTTAAATGATATTTAATGTCAGAAAGTAGATATAAAATTATAATTTGATACGCTGATTTCCCATAACTATCTCACAGTGCATAGCAACATGCATCTGGGTGCTTCCCATTTCTTTTACCTTCAGTCAGTTGAAGTTCAGGCTTGCACAGTCAATGCGAACAAAGAGGAATCACCAACAGAATTCACGTCCTGTGTCTCCGTGAAATGCATCATCCATCATGATACTGGTTTAAGATGTACATCAGGTTGCTTAGTGAATCTACATTTATTGTCTTGAAGACTATATTCAACAAAATCAAAGCAAGGCTAAATGATTTTTTGATGGATGACATTTGGCCCAAACACAAAGTTGAGTGTTGCAGCAATAATGGGAAATTCTTTGACATGCATTATATCCAGACATAGGATGAAATAGTCTGTAGTTTGAAAATCTAGCTTAATTTCAGTGGATTTGTATCGTTAAACGATCAATGTACTTTTGCTAATAGCTTCTTATAATGAAAGGGGGTTTTAATTAAGTARAAATAGTATTGTATTCTATCAACGACAGACTAAAGCAGTGGATCTGATTGTATTAGTAATATTATCTTAGATGTAAAGTGACAAATTCCTCATCTAAATATTAATAAGCAGCTTCTACTAATAGTGTGCATTATCCATTCAGTGCCTACTATGGCATTTCTGGCTTCAGTACAGTTATGCATACATGAGTCCTAGAAATTAAATGTATTCATTCTCAAAATTTCCTTTTGCTCCTACTTCCAGTGTGTAAATGCCAAGTCTTAAAGTAAGTCTATAAATATTACTTTCATTTTCAGGCTTTATAGTTATGTCAGAAGGAGTTTCCTGCAACCCAGCAATGCACTTGAACTCACCCAGTAGAAAGTGAATACCCTTGGTCTCAGAAGAGCTAAACACTGAAATGATTTCCTGTCCTGGTCTTCCATTTTGTATTTATTTTCTGCATCATTATTTTATGCAGGTGTTATTTCTGATAGATAGATTGTGCTCTAGTGCAAGTTCACTTTTTGTAATAGTGGTATAGCCAGTGGTGTGTTGGAACAGCTATTTTATAATTATATGTCGTAATTTCAAGTGTGCCACTCTCTCCATCCATCTAAACCAGAATAATAAAGTGCCACACAGTTTACCTCTCTGTCAAGGAAAATCATCTAAACAGTGTTCACTTCGATGGGGGAATAGGTAATCAGAGCGCTCCCCTTTCTAACTATTTTTATCTATCCTCTTTTCTTTCCTACCCATGTTCCACCTCCCACATCAGTAGCCATTTCAATAATGAGCAAGATTAAGGGAAACTGAGACGCGTGCTTCCCTTTCACCGCTGGGACCGCAATTCGAACCTGGTTTAAAGTACTAAATTAAATCAGCACCTGATCTTTAGCTGCCATCCACTTCACAAAGTACCCTGTCCACAGTTTGCTGCAGGTTGACATCAGTGGCATCCTGTGTTCAGGAAAAGATGAGCGCAGCGCTAATTATCACTCAAGCCTAAGCCAGGGTTGAGGTCATTGGTGAGGAAGTGTGGGAAATGGGACTGTGCTTGCATCTCACCTCATGCTCTTCAAATTTCTAGCACAGTTTCCACAAAACACCGATACGAATTTTCAAAAGGTCATCTGTGTTTTACAGTATTCTTAAAATTTTCTACTATTTCCTCCACGCATCTCTTCCAGTAGCACCAATGCTGGCTAGTAAAACGTGATCTCTATTCAAAATCATTCCATACACCTGATTTTTAGAGAAAATACAAAAAACCACAGCTATGTGTGAYTGGATTCGTATGACAGCTTAATTTGAATGTCATTTCACGTTTATATATTTTTTTAAATATTCTAAAACTTTTTACCTTTCAAAATATACTGCTAAGTTTTTAAAAGCAAATTTCACTATAAATGCCTTTCTCACTTATTCTCATTTTCCTGTAATTAGCTTTTCTTTTGTCATGTCCTATGCCCAATTTCAGTTAAGAAAAATGTTTTGGTTTGAGTATGTGAGAAAAATGCACTTGGTCATTTTCAAGTTAGCCAAGACGAAAATAAATTTCTTACTTCAAAAGGCTTATGGGTTTTTTATGTACTCAAATAATATGACTTTTGAAAAAAGTAAATCTTCAGTGAAGAATCATCACAAAAAACTAATAAATGTTCAATTAAGTTAGAAATAAGCAAACCAAGTAATTAATCCAATTTAAAAAGTTTTTTTCTGAAATTTCACTTTTACCTGTTTTACTGTTTTTGTTAGGAGGCTAGAAAATAGATGCAGAGTAAATGCTAAATACTGTTGAGCTGAAAGCAGCAAGTATGATTTTGATCACGACACTAATATTCTCCTTGAACTACAAAATGGTCAAATACTACTCAAAAAATATAAAGAGGAATGACTCCTATCATATTGAGTATGGAAGCAGATGATAGTTTTGGCAATATGGACATGAAGATTAACTGTCTAAAATATTACGCTGAAAAAGTAGCAAGGTTTAGGTATGGCCCAGAATGAAGATACAGAGAAAAAATAGGCAGAAGGCCCCAGGTCACAGGGAACATTATAGCATTAATCAGCTCTCACAGAGTAAGGGAGAAAAGATAAAGAGCTTGGTTTTGTCCTTTCTGAATTTCAGTGGATAAAAAAGTACTTCTAGGGAAACATGCCAAAATGCAGTCCTGGGTAAACACAGACGAGTCGAGAGTGGAGAGAGAAATATTCAAAACATCAGTGTTAAGACGATATTGAATCCTTGAAAGCAGATGAGGCTAGAAAGCCCACTGATGAAAAGGAAATGGGATAAGAACAGAAATTTGTGGGAAGCCCAAAGAAAGTAAGAAAATTCTGTTGAAAGATACATTGAGTTACATAGTGGAGGGAGAGGAAGATTAGAAGAATATGGTGTTTCTCCTTAGGTTGGAAAATAAGATTTAGAAATTATGTAACCCCTGTAAGAAGAATCACTTCATAGTTAGGGGACCAGAGATCAAGAGAGTCTCAAAAATAGCTCTTCCCTCCAAACGCAAGAAGAGCAGCCATATTTTCCATTTCTAATGCTTACTAGTTGYCACAGGCTTGGTGCACATCATGATCAGTCGTCCCTTCTCTTTAACAGTTCATGGGGTAAGAGTAAGCCCATTCATTAGAACATGTATTTCTGATGGAAACTACCAGCCCAGTCCCCTTCTTACAGTGTTATACTTGCCAAAGAGTTATACCGAATATAAAGTTCCATATTACCTTTATCTTCTGTTTGAGCTAGTACAGAGGCAAACTGTTTTGCACCTGCAGCTTTTATAAGGCAGGAGTGGGATTTTAAAGGAACTGCTGAAGTGACTGAACACTTTATGTGTGAGAGCCAGCATGTGCTCTACATACTTAGATTTGCTTAACAAATCATTATCAGCCAAATTAAACTGAAGTGTGAAATATGGCACTCTGAAAAATGACATATACCACTTTTGCCCACTGGTGGAAAGAATAAGGCAAGAAAATAGGAAAAGCTCTCACACCATTCCTTGGATTTTGACCTTGAAAAGACCAGTCATAGAGATGCACACATGAAAATGGGTTCTATCAGAGAAGTAGCAGTATTTCTTAGTAAAGTAATGTCTGACTCTTTTAATCATGCAGTGAGTGGGTTCAAGCACCTCCATCTCTTAATCCATTCAGAAGGACTAGACATTTTCCTAATGCTTTAGCATTACCAGTTCTCTTCTCAACCATCTTCAATTCAGAATTAACTACAAAGAGAAATCTCTCTCCAGTGCATGTGGATAAAAAGGTATGTAAAGCAAAATGCAAGGCTTTGATGAATTCATAAAGAATGGGAGAACTACTTACACATATAAGTGTAKGTATCGTAGCACTATCTGTTTACAGTTGGGCTCACGATATTCTGGAAAATTGCAAAAACCAAGAGCTTTGCCATGAAAGTGCACAACTGCCAAACTGGAGCAGATTAGCAATTAAGTGTAGGGTATAATGAATAGGGAAAATGAAGCCAGAAAGGCCAAATGAAGCATAAGTTGAATTTGCTACCAATTTTCTGACAAAATGCGTTTTGTTTTGAAAATATTGATTCTCCAAAACTTCCAGAGGAAACACACATACCAGAGACTGAGACCAACCATCACTACTGAACGCCAAAACCCGACTATGAAGCATGGGCAATCTTTCTCACTCTCTCTTTCAAGGACTCCTCTTTGTATCGATCCTTCCTTATTTTATTTTATCAGGAAACAAGCCTTTTTTTTTTTTTTTTTTTTAAGCATATAGAATCATAGAATCATATCATAGAATCATTATCATCATATAGAATCATAGAATCGTATCATAGAATCATAGAATCATATCATACAGGAACAACCAGACTCTGGTGGGATAAGGACATGGTCCCTGTCACTCTACTTGGCCAACAGACATTTAATTCTTTACTAAAAGTGAAATGGCTCACACAGGAAAAAAATGAATGAAAGAGAATCAGGCTTCTCATCCAGGAGAAAAAAAGCTGGAGTTAAATTTCCTTGCCTGAATTGGGCAGAAACTTGAATATCAACCTCCTGTGTACACCAGGCAACTATGCACACCACTGAATCCTGGTGTAGAGGAGGTTCTCTTCTGTATTTCAAAGAAAACTTCAAGATATTTTACTGTCATTCAAATACAGGACAGGTCTCTTTTCAAGCCTTATAATAATTATTGTTCTGGAAACCTTATACCATAAGCTTTAGGCCTGATGATCACTAAGTTCCAGTGGAAACATGGATGAATTCATTTCTCTTAGGTTATTCGCAGAAAAGAAATAATTTGCCTACAGTCTGATTAGTCAAAAATACCTGTTCATGACAATGCCGATACTACAGGTAATGCAATATTTTGCCTGATGAGGTTCATAAGTCAGGCCTAGAAGAAATGAAAATCTAAGTTTTTGCTGTTAATGCAATGCCATATATATGCAATGTACATATGTTCAGTCACCTCTGATGTTTTTCTGCATCGTCTTTTCCCACCAAGAGTCATCAAATGTACATTCAGCAAATCTGGTACTCAAAAATAAATGACACCCATAGATACGCACTTCCTGAATCCCTAAATTTACCAACATGGGTTGGAAAGTTCTCAAAACCTTCCTTGAGTTCTTAGAAATTACTGCCACATTCAATTTTATTACCTCAAGATCTTTGCCACCTCTAGTCGCAGAGATGTGAATGATGAATCATTGAATTGACGGCCCAGAAAGGATTATCTGTCATCTGTTAAAATTACAGGCTATGGAGGCAAGGATGTCTGCAGTTAAGCATAGGCCTGATGTGCTTTCTATAATTTTGATTGCTTTAAAACACTTGAGATAAAGTGCAGCAGAAATAGCTCACTACTTTACTGGCATTGTTTAAGGAAAAAAAAGTATTTTTGGTAAACATTAAAAACTTATGCATTGATTTTTTTAAGAATTATAAACATCTTTATTCTGCTGAATAAAATGTTGCCCTCATAAAAAGGGTTTTGCAATACCTGAGAAAAATCAGCCACCAAATGTGGTTGATTGGCCTTATGAAAAAAAACTGTATTTGCAAATGCCAGTGGATAATTGTTTGGAATTCAGAAGCAAAATCTACAAAGTTTCCATCCGCGGCAGCCAGAGGGCTGGAAGTCGAGCAGAATTTCCCCTACAATTTCTTCTCCTAAAAGCTCTCCCCGGCAGCTGTATGTAGCACTGGGCATATGATATGAAAAGGGAATGAGTTTTTTTTCTTATGTTCTCAATGCCTCCCCTTCTGTCCCCCTGAGCAGCCATCTGAGTGGCACGTAGGAAGAGACTGGTGGGAGAGGCCTATTAGGTGTCTCCTCCTACCTGGATGCTTAATGATAGCACTTATATAAATTTTATTTATGGTTTTAAAGACATAGAAATATTCCTCTCTATAGACAGAGAAATGCAGCTCAGAGGCGCTGGGTAATTTGCGTGCGCTTGAACACTCAATAAATAACGAAGCCCAGTGCAAAACTCTGGAAATGGGTTCTATCTCCATACGTACGAGACACAGCTCCRTCTCATCAGCAGAGGAACAAAAATCAGAACGTCTTTTCTTGTGGTTTGTCATCCTACCCCGCGTATCCTGAGGGATTATCAGAACAGGCAGTGGAAGGCCAAGGACAGAATTGTTCAAGATCTCAGCTAATTAATGGAAGGAAAAAAGATGGTCAGTTGACAAGGGAAAAGAACCAGCTATTGTTCTGATGATGAAAGATGCACTTCAATAGGCAGGCAAGTTGTCTCCACCCTTCCATTATAGCTCAAATAGTTTTGTTGGTGGCTCTTTTATAAGAATTCAATTGTTACAAAGATATATATCTCCCAAGGACAAATAAAGCAATAAACCCCTATCTTAAGAATTTTAAATCTGAGAATTTTATCTTTTCATGCAGCATTTTGAGATAAAAAACAATGTCTTTTCATCAGCTGACACTCAGTCAAGCACCTTGAGAGATTCGTTTCTGTCAATGAAACCAGAAATAATGAACAGGGATAATGGGAAGGAGGGAGAACATAATGGGAAAATTCATGACAGAGAAAAAAAAGGTACAAAAAACTAACTTACAGTGGTGATGAAGCATACCCTGTTGGGGCCTGCACAGATTTTATTTTTAATTAAAAGCATTATTCATTTTAATTAGCAGTCATGATTTATAAGTGATGCTTTCTTTGAAAAACACATTGAGCAATGATTCTAGACTATTCAGTCCAATTTATCTGTGATATAGCTGGCATACAGTTCAAGAACAAACAGATAAAAATGCCCTGTGAATAAAGAAATAAGGCAACCGCTCCACAGGTCAAGCATTATATGAAAGTCATGTACATAAACAAGACATTAATATTTTAACATTATTTTCAGTGTGACAATGAGCACAGACATTTTTGAATCATCATGGACATATCCCAGTCCAGTTCTAAAAGATCTGATAAAAAAAATTTGTGCTTCAATTAATTCAGCTTTAACAGGTTTGTAACCATGGCATCTTTAAAAAAAAAAAAAAAAAAGGCATCCATTGACCCGTGCTGTTAAATTCAGGGTTATAATCCAAAATCAATTGTGCCTCAGCCAGCTTTCTATCAGCTGAGTCTTTTGTTTGGCAAAGACTCAACTCAAAATGAAGGGAATTCATTGGGGTGATAATTTGCTGTATGAGCACCTATAGGGTTGTTAAAATAAAGGTGCTGTGCCATACGCAGGTGTTCCAACATTCTTAAACAGTTCATCCAGTATCCCCAATGCACTTGCAATTACAAAGTAAGCAAACTCAGTAACAGCAATTCTTCATTTAGCATTTAGTTTGGAGCCCCGTCTGGCAAACACCACCGATCCCTGCTTTAAAGCACATCTCTTCTGTTCAAATGGTGATGATGTACTGTAAGGAGTTGCATTAAGGTCTTGGTCAAGTAAATGACTCTGGCTTCAAACTGTCAAGTAAACTTTGCAGCTTTGCACTTCATATAGTACAGTTTGTGATAAAGACACAGGAGCCCCAGGCTGCTGGTTTTGGCCATAAAACCATCCATTGAAGTAATCATCCAGTTCAGTATGTGATGGGGGAATATCATTTACACAGCAGAGACACACGGTTGGTGAATTGACATAGTTCCAAACCTACTGAAAATTACTTTTCCCCACCTACCCCCAAAATCCTTCCTTCTAAACCTTCATGGGACAGGAATCTGGGACAATTTCCATCCTAAGATGCAATAACGATCTGATCACAGMTTTGCTAATTGTATTTTTTAAAATAATTATCTGCTTACGTTCCTGTTAGTGCTTCAGTAATCTTCCAAAATTATGAGACCATGTAAGCCAAGCTGCTGGAGGGATCTATAGTGTTTATACATGTATATAAAGATATACATATTTACCTATGTATATGTGTATGTATGCATATTTATATATTTTCCACTAACACCCTTTCATCCTGATCGGCCAAAGAGGGGAACAGGATGAGGCCAACGGTGCTGTTTGTGTTTGCATGAATTTTGTGTTTTCTGCCTGCGTTGATCTTTCTGGCTGGTCGTGTGTATAATTATATATGTAGKGTGAGTGTGCCTATGTATATGTGTGTGTGCCTAGTGGGAATCCACACTCAGCCTTGGTACTGGCTGGACCTGGGGACGTGCAGCTGCAGCAGCCTCACTTCTCTCGGRCTACAGGATCAGTCAACTCCAAACACCTCATGCAATAACATAGGCAAAAATATTAAGCTCTCAGTGAGCAGAAGAAATGATCATAAGGCATTTTGTCTTAAGATACGGTTAAAAAAGATCATTATTTGTTCTCAGTCATTTAATGAGCTGTGTTATCAGTGCTGAAACATACATTCCCAAGCAGGATAGTAAGATAAACTCTGTAAATCTCACTAGCATGGTCAACATGTCTTTTTATTTTTCAAATGACAAAACACCTCATTGCCTTTTCAGCACACAGATAAGATACCAGACACTTCTCAGTACGGATAAGGCCACTAATTGATGAAATGGAAACCGTTCATGTTACGTTGTTCTAAAAAATGTTTTTGTGCTGATCCAGTCTCCTTGAATAAAAATAACTGTATATACATACCATATTGTTTGCTCCACTTGCAGTTTTTATGAACTTTGGTAAAAACATAATAAAACCAAGTACTCAAACTGGATGAAACTGCTTTGGGTAGGAGTCTGCATGTTAGAGATGAAAACTGCCCTTGGCCATTCAGCCTGCGTGGTATTTATGAGCAACACTTCATTTTCACAATCTTAGAACACTTACAATAAACAATAATGATAATCATTTTCAAAACACTTGTTGAATTTCAAAATATTTTCCCAGAGAATAACGTTTGCCTCTCTCTGTTTTGATACATGCATCTGAGTCAGTATGYGCACGTAACTTTGGAAAGGTAAGAAGCTTCTGCTTATGATATTGAACAATAAATCTTGAGCATTAGCCTCTTAGATCTTTAAATAATATTTACTATTGTAATACACACGGTTTTATAAGCTATTTTAGAAAGTAATTTAGAATATGAAGAAAGTATATAACCTTTTTCAGCTCAGCTGTGAAATTACAATTGCATTCTCACTCTAACTACGTAAATAACACCCTTCTCTGCCAGTTCTGGGATGCACAAATCCTTCCTCTCCATAAAATTTACCAACCTAATAAATACTAACCTAGAATCAGCAATTTTGGTATTTACTAGGGACTCTAACTGAATTCATAAATCAACATAATACCTAAGCGGGCAGTACTACAATCATTTTATATATTCTATATAACTATTTCACATAATATATTTAATGGTCAGAAACATTACACATTTAGCTGGCAAGTCTCTCCTTTAGCATTTAATAAATGCCACACTTTTACATAAGAAATTGTATTTCAATCTAATGTTTATATTTTGACTGCACCTAAAATGTGCTTATTGTAGCATACTGCATCAATAAATGAACAATTATTTCTCAGTGGCATGTAAAATACATAGTGATGTCAGCAGCATTAAATTCTAGTGCCAAGTAGGGAAACAGTTAAATGTAGTTTAACTATAAAATTAATATTATACTAATTTTAATAAAAGGAAAAGATTTACCTTATTATTTTTAGTTCAGACATGCAGTCATGTGCAAGGTAATTCAATACCCACTGTATAAAATATGAACTATGAAAATGTTTTACAGATGTTTTTAATCAGCTTCCTTTGTTTAACATTAGACGCTAACCTCCAGAAGATACATACAAGCTGCACATCCTACAGGTAATGCTATCCAGATGGGATGTTTTCCCTGAACATCATGCTTAATAACATAAGGAATAAGGAATAACATAAGGAATATGCTGTGAAGAAAAAGCACCTTGGCAAAAAATTTCTAATGTCATTTCATATTCAGTGGCACGACACATCTTTTCCAGCTTGCCTACAGTACGTCTTGTGGAAAACTCCCAAAACATACAGCATAAAAATGTCTTGAATTCAGACAGCTTTATGTTGACTGCTCGGCTCTAGCAAATACTAAATACAGTAGTGATATCATCTTAATTATTATCTCCTTCCTTTGGTTAAATTGTACAACTTGCCAGCTGTTAGATCTCTGGCTTACTCCTGCAGTCCTATCCCATACTGAATTTTCTCAGTCTACAGCAATTTCATCAGGAAGATGCTGTTGCAATGAATGAAGCAAGTACATCTTTCTTGGCAACAAGAAATGAGTTTTCCTTGCCTGGACACTGGTTGGCAGGGAGGAATAAAACACCAAGCTTCTTAAATTCATTATTCGGTCATGCATAAATAGTAACACTAGTTCAGAGAAGAGCTAATCAGCTAAGGCATCGCCGTTAAGTAGTGAAAACATTCCTTGTGTGTTACACCACTAGATGCATTTGCTGAACATCATTATCTCAATATCTCATTCAAGTATTATCTACTTAGAAAGGGAAAAGCCCCAAAATGCCCAGACAACTCCAATGATTCTTGCAGAAGTGCACCCTGTAGTCCTTTGCTCTGATGACTTGAGCAAAGGAAGGAAACAAAATCTTCCTTTAACCGCTCCAGAGAGACAACTCGGGCAGACCATAATCTGTCCAGTGTAAGGACTTAGCCCATATCCATAAACATCTCATCATTCTTCAAGTGGAACACGGAGGGAATTTAAGCACCTATATTTTTGCCAGGGATGTCCACTGTATTTTACGAGCTTGCCTAGAATTGTGTGCCATAGTGACATCATTTTAGTAGGACTGACATGTTCAGGGTCCGACCTGTCACCTAACAACTCTGTCCCTGGGAGGATTTAGTCCTCTAGATAACCTCAATAAACATTGGGAGCACTGAGTTCTGCACAAAATTCAAAAGCAGGGTCACCTCAATTAAAAAATCCATATGCAGACAAAGACATTCCCTAAAGTGAGCCCCTTATGGGTCATCACCTGGGGATGAGAGCCATCGCCAAAGAGATGAGTTCAGTTCCTCCCTCCAGCCAGCGGAGATCCAAATCTGACCCTCAGCCCTCGGGGCAGTGTTCGAGCTGGGAACCACAAGCCAGGCTGCTGAAGGGAGATCTGCACCCCTGTCCTGAGACTACATTTACAGACAAGGATTTGATATTCGCTGGATCTGAAGGAGAGTAAGAGGGAGAATGACCCTGCACACTAGGGCGGGGGGACTCAGTTAAGACAGGGTACCTCAAGGTTAATACTGCTACAGCTAGAACTACTTGTGCATGCCATTTTATGGCTGGTTACCTGAAAACACAGGAACAAGGCTGTAATTAGAGCAGCAATTACAGAGAGAACAGTGAAATCTACAGGTTTAACTTAATGGCTATAACTCATCATTACTCATTATTTTCTCTCTCTAAAATAACTTGAGCTCATATGTTCAAGTGAACAGAAATACACACTTTTATGGAATAAATATGTTAGATATTTACTTTAAGATGAGAGGAGATTGCCATCTCACTGACAATAAGGTGAGCATAAACAACTATCTCRGGAACGCAGGTCTACCTGCGTGTCCCATCAACTCAGTCCTACCACTACAAAGTACCATTGAATTCTGTCACCTATTTGTATACATAAAGGAATGATACCTGCTTGTTTCATAGGGCTAAAAGAAGGTTTTGCTCAATAACAACAGCAGCAATGCGTATAAAATATGAAGAAGCCCAAGAATGAGGATGTCGCAATTCAACATACACTTCTTCACCTGGAGTATTGTGTTCAGCTCTGGGACCCCCAGCGTAAGAAGGACATGGACCTGCTCAAGCGGGTCCAGAGGTGGACCACGGAGATGATCAGGGGGCTGGAGCACCTCTCCTATGAGGACAGGCTGAGAGAGTTGGGGTTATTTAGCCTAGAGAAGGCTCCAGGGAGACCTTATAGCAGCCTTCCAGTACTTAAAGGGGACCTACAGGAAAGCTGGGGAGGGACTTTTTATCAGCAAGTGTTGTGATAGGATGAGGGGTAACACCTTTAAACTGAAAGAGGGTAGATTTAGATTAGATATTAGGAAGAAATTCTTTACTGTGAGGGTGGTGAGACACCGGAACAGGTTGCCCAGAGAAGCTGTGGATGCCCCATCCCTTGAAGTGTTCAAGGCCAGGTTGGATGGGGCTTTGAGCAACCTGATCTAGCGGAAGGTGTCCCTGCCTGTGGCAGGGGGGTTGGAACTAGATGGTCTTTAAGGTCCCTTCCAACCCAAACCATTCTATGATTCTATGATTCTTCACTTCAGAGGTTTGCAATGGGAATTTTGGGGTAGAATTCAGCTTGGAGATCAACACCTCATATTATGCACGTATAATGTATGTAGGTGTCTAAGCTCCCAAACAGTAAAAGGAGCCTGGGGGCTATTCAGGTGACTGGCAGTAGATGTTTATGGAGTTGAATAGTTGACTCTGCTTCAGTGGCTACAGTGGGTACTTAGATATCTATAGCAGACATATAGACGCACACATATAGACCTGAATTTGGGTATCTGAATCCAGACCTGAATCCTACCTTTCTCTCTTCATTATGAAATCGTGCACACCCTTCTCCTGTCAACCAGGACATAAAGTATCTCATTCCAAATACATTTCCAACAGCCCATCCACCAAACACAGGTTGTAACCATCAGCCCAGGCTTGCAATGCAAAAAAACAAAGGAACCTGGGGTCACAGGAAAAGCCTCTGACACAAATATATTTTCAAAGAAAATGTATGTAAGAAATGGATGTAAGAAACTACGTTTTCCATCAGGCAACTAGATCTTCCCAGAAAGGGTCCTGACATCGCTATAAGAGCAGATGTGTTCAGGGTTTCTGCAAAAAGGCATGGATATCTACAACAAGTACACTGGAGATCATTTTTTTGAGTGCATGCAATTGCCAGTCTACAGTCAGCAAAACAGACAGAAAGAGATCTGCAATCCAGTGCTCCTGAGTTGACTCAAGCCTACCTTACGGGGTTTACATCCCTTTGCAGAGCCTGGTTGGGAGTTCCAGCACACCTAACTACTAAATACTAATAAACACTAATTAAAATGTTTCCTGCATCTGGGAATGGTAGCAGCTCTTGCATAAGAACACAGTCGTGTCTCCCATACTTATACTACTGAAACATTTGGAAGTTTAATAAAAATTTAGATTTGAAATGGGTTGTGACAGGTTAAGATTAACATCCTCCTACTGCAATTGCTTAGAATTAGGGAACTGGCAAGACACAGGCTATTTTTCAACCAGACGGGCATGTTTCTACTGACAGTGACAGAAACATTTCCACAAAATAGCCTCCTGCTGTCTCCAACACTAATGAAATGCACTGCATACAGCAGCGTAACAGCAATACATTTCCCTCAGAATATGAAATGTAAACTCTGTGTTAACCATCCTCCAGAACTGCACCATATCTATAAATTTTGTATAACATTAAGTCTTTGTTAGATTAACTACTGAAGGGCCTAACTGCTCATAAAAAACCACCCCCCCCCCAAAAAAAAAGAGAACCCCAAAATTATGTGATAAAGAAGGATTTTATATGGAAATCCAACTAGACCTCTTACCCATCTTTTGTGTGTACAGGGTAGAAAGGTCTGCAGGAGCTGTAGTTAGCAGATAAGAGCGAAATAACTAACTAAATCTGTGAACAAGGAATATCCCATTCCTGCTCCCCAAAACAGGTGTGTATACATTTTTATGACCGCAAGTATACATATTATACATACAAAATGCATAATGGTGAGATGTAAACCTTTCATTACCATGATTTTGAGCCACTGTTTCAATCACGCATAGTCCTGAAAGACAGAGTCTTAAGTAGCTTAGACAGCTTAGAATATTAGACCATAGTCATACCAAAACATCACAACAAGGGCCTACTTGGAGTCATTTGAAGTCCTTAACTTGAAATTCTAATATCTTCAAAGACGTTAAATTAAACAATAAATCCCTTTTTCATTTATTTATTCGTTTTTATTATATATTTATTCAGTTGTTTATTATTTATATCATAGCAGCATACAACAATATGCTACTGATTCTGGTGGGTTACAGGATTGCAATGTTGGCCATCACACAGTCACATAAAAAAGAAGGACATTGTCACATAAAGCTTACAGTCCAGGATGACAGACAGCAAGTGACAGACACACACACACAAACATAACATGCAATGTGAATAGTAATAGTCTTAGAAATTCAACTGCTATGGACATTTTTGCAGATACTAGAATAGAGTGGAAGTTTAGCAAGAATTTGGAAGAAGCCAATTTTTGCTTTTTGGAATTAAACAAAGTGTCTTTTCTTCATAAGGATGTATAGAAGAAAATAAACTTTACAATACTGATTTTATTCTAACAGAGAAGATTGACATATTTTTTTTTAATGGAGGTCACCAAGCCACGATAACAGAATATAGCACAGAATTGTGACAGACTTCAAACATGCAAACATGTAGTATTGATGCAACAAGTCCACTGATTTTTTTTTGGAAAAGAAAGAACATTCATTATTCCCCCCAAATTTAAATTGCTCAGATTAAGTTTTCTCTATAATGACCTTTTCAAAAACTGTCCCAATACGAAACTATGGAGAACAAATGGAGCGGGAAGAAAGCTGTCCTGAAACGAGGAAACATTCTTCTTTATCTATAAGCAACATCAGAGGATTGCATATGCTCAGAAAAAAAATTCCATCACTAGATCAGACTACCAATAGATATATCTAACATTGGATCATATAATCTGTTCAGACAACACTTTGCTGCATTTGGTATTGTATTATAATAACGTAACAGATTTAAACCTGCAAAAGGTTTAAAATAACTTTCTATAAATAATGAAGTTCACCACTAATATGAATTAATCACCATTAAAAATGAATAAACACGAAGCAGTCAAGCTTTTATGAGACCCTGCAGCTATAGCTGAAGCAAAAGATTTATAAAAATTAAGTTGAATTTTTGAACTACAAATAATCACTATTAAGTATTATTTTGGACTAAATGCACATGTGAAATATATGAATAATTTAATCATGAGCACTGGTCAGTACCTTGAAATGAAATATTTTTCCATTGGAAAAAACTATTTCTTGAAACAAACAATTTTGTATACAGGTACTGAGCAATATTTCACAGGTCCATGGTTAAGATCGTAGAGAGAAATAATGACATCAAAAGATGTATTCATCAGTCCTATATTATGGCACCCACCACATGGGACACTCAGTTTTGGGTTTACATTCTTCTTGCAAGCAGAGACTTAAACACTGGTCCTTCCTCTCCAACGCTGTTGTCCTGCCCACCAGACCCACTGGCTAGATCAGATTCTTCTTCAACTCAGTAGATTTTTACAAAATTTTTTAAAAAGCTTTTAGTTTTGTTCTGCTGAAAAAGTAAAGCAAATTTCAAAACCTCTAAATTTTTCAGGAAATGGAATTCTTGTTTTCCAGCCAGACACAGTAATTATAGAGACCTCTGAGCGGGACGTGATCCCTGTAATGCTTGAGCAAGAGCCTGAATTTTAGGCTTGCAGTGTTTGACTGAGTTCAAAATCAGGCATCATTTGAATCAACTCTAATAGTAATATAATAGAAATGCCACCATCTCCTATTGTAACTGCTCCCATACATAGAGATTTGAAGGAGTTTCAAATGTATGGATAAATATTGGAAAAGGACCAAAATGAACACAAAGGAAATTCAAGTCCTAAAAGCTATACTGAAGCAATCTGAAAGGCTTGCTTTAAACCTGTTAAAGGAAGGAAATTCACAGTTAAGACTGAAAATCCTGGCTGAAACTCCAGCCTTCAAATACATATACTGCTTTGCAGAAACAAAAAAGGGTAGGCAAACCATACAAATCAAGACCACAGTGTCAGACTGGATTTCCAGTTTTAACTATGATTTGTGACATATTAGAGAACACTTTATTTCATTCTGTTTCCATAAAGTTGTAGCTTTCAGATGGACAGGCCAGGAATAGTCAAACTAGCTGAGGGTTTATTATGGAAGCAAAGTCACTACCTTACTTGAGGTAGTGAATAGACTTCTTGCTACAGGTCCTTTTTAAAAAAAAAAAAAAGAAAAAAAGGAAAAGAAAAAAAAGGAATCAATACTTCCAGAAGTCACAACACTAGATTTAACAGCATCACCTTTCCCAGTATAAATTTCTTTGTAGTACTAGTACTTCCCACAGCAATATCAATCATGATATTTGTGCAAGTATTTCAAAGCGCTTGCTGGTAGCTTACATCAAACTTTGATAAGGCAGTTATCCACAATTCTTCCAAAAATGGGACTTGATTCAATAAATAACTGTATATATACACGCGTATATACACATACATGCACATATATATCTATATATATGTATATATTTAAAAGCTTTCCTGAACAAAGGCCAAAATTAGTTCAGGATCAGAGATATGGCTCAGATGACCTCTTGAGGCTCCTTCCAGCATAGTTCTTCTCCAAGGTTCAGGATTGAAATTCCAGAGCAATCAGGGTAAAAATGTGTCATTAACCAAAAGGAAAAGCTCAATTTATAACTGGCGCGCCACAAACTCAGCGTGTAGAGAGGCCGAGGATCAGCCTGGGTAGTGCAGACACAGAATAGGCAGACTAAGTCCTAATACAGGTGTCAAAACCATTACACAATTTTAGGCAAGTCATCGAGCTCACTTTTCACATGTGAACAGGCATGACAGTGAAATTCAGGACTAGTGTGAGGATTAACAAGTTATTATTGCAAAGTGCTTTGAAGACAACAGGTGCTGAGTAAAAACGCTGAGTATTAGCGGGATGACTAATAAAAATTGTTAGTTACAAGGAGCAAGAATCAAAGGCAAAGGGGGGTACCACAGAAATCCAAGACATCTGGGGAGGAGAATCGGTGTAATAAAATGAAAACAAACCAAAACCGTGTTATTTGGCAATCCCACATGCAAACCACTTGAACTCTACACTTCTGCAGCTTATGTCATCATTGAGCCACCACCTTCCCACTTTGAGAAAGCTGCAGTTTAGAGAACTATTATTTTAAAGCATACTATAAAGCTGTAATGGAGCAGCTATTCAAGAAAAAAACCTATCAGATTAAGTCAAGTCACTAATCAGGACACTGTTAAAGTCATCTTTCCCCAGAAATGAATATACCTCCTCCAGCATTTATAAGAGGGGATGTAGAAAACCACAAATACTCCTCAGGATTTCAAGAACCCCTGGTATATTCAGAGAATGCAAGCATATTGTGTATTAAACAAAGGAATGATACACACTTTTAAAATATCATATACAGCCCTCCATAAATCCCACAAACCCTCTCATTAACGGTTATGGTATGATTAATGTCTGTACTGGGCCATTTTAATTAGTTAAACAATTCAGAGTTCTACCTTAAAAAGCAGCTTTGTGAAACTGCAGTAGTTGCACAATATTTTACTCCTGGGCTTGATAAAACACTAAACCAGAAACTGCTTTAAAATAACTGCCTGCCACAGCACTTTTAGCCAACTTTTGCACCTGGTGCCGAGAGAAAAAGCCAAGTGAACTTTCACTCACTTGTTGCATGTCAGCTTCAATGCGATGTCTTTCTTCTGTTGTGTTTGGGTTTCTAACTGGAAGAGACAAGTAAGCTAAACTAGCAGCCAATCAATCCCTAAATTCTAAGAATGCAATAAAATTTGATACCAATAAATCTTTTCTTTTAACAGCCAGAAGAGATTAACAAAGTTATTTGAAATTTTATCCTCTTCTGTTCTTTCAATAGGACGATTACCTGACAATCCCGTTGAATCAAATAGCAAAATTAAAAGAGACACAATTAAGCTTGTATATACATAGGAACAGGATACGCATTTATGCATATCCCTAGTAGGTCCTCCATTATTTATTAGCCTTGATGTATTTTTCTTCCTCTTACAATAAAAGTTATTACACCTTTGGATTGTCAAATAAAAATCCAATTGGCTGAGACATAGACCATCAATATAAAATAGCTTTGCACAGCTTCCCTCTCAACTACAACGAGTAGACTTTTTTCAGCTCTGCCATTCATCTGTTTCATGACATTGGGAAAATCCACTTAGTCTTCTTTGTACTTTAATTTCTCATCAGTAAAGTGGTCCAATTTTTTCCCTAATTTGGAAAGATGATGGTAGAATGTAAGATGAAAATGGCCAACAATGTAAAAACATATTCAAGAATTAGATATTATAAAAAATGTAGTTACTGAGTATTGTGAGAATGGTTGCTCGGAGCAGTATCTTGTGAGTATATTGAACTTGATATACTAGCACCAGGCTGTGTATCACTATACAAGTGCTCGTTATTAATCTGTATATGCATATATGCTTGCATGTATGTGACAGTGCAAAGATGCATGCATTCAGACTTCCACGTGTATGGTGACGTCCACAGGAGAAGTACTTGTCACAAGACTTTCCATTTTACCATGAATTCTTGACTGGGATGTAAAATCTGTCTCTCCCTTTCTTCTTAGTCCTGTGCACTCCTTCATGGTGACACCAATGGCCGTGTTCCACCKGTTTCATCATTATCCACCTACTTTCTCTGGCCTCATCTGAGATTCAGTTTGGGAGCAACACATCTGCTGATTCTCACTCCATTTGCTACTTCTTGATTTGCTACGTCTTGATGGCTACCCTGTCATCAGCACTTAATGTCCTGTAAAGCCACTTGCCAAACTCATTCTCCAGACCAGACCTTCTGCAAGCTCCAATGCACCAGTCACAGTTTCTCTTTCTAACCTCTCTGCCTCTCATTTCAATTATTCCTGTTMTCTTGCTATTGAACACTTTGAGAGAGGGTCACGGGATCCTCTTCCAAACTCCTTCCACTACAAGTTTGTTTTCATCTTTCTTTATTCMCCTTCTTTAAACAACTCTTTTCTGAATCTCAGGCTTCCTATTCCTTATTTGCAACCTGGCTTCCTCTTTTAGCTCCGTAATTTTTCTGCTACAAGAGAGAATATAGGCATTCCCACAAAGCTGCACCTAGTTTTTGCTCCTGAATACCTTCTTTTGTCATAAATCTCTGGCCTTTCTCCCAACTCTGACCCACCTCAGTAGATGCATCATATCCTGCCTCCTTAGTTTTCAATTTTTCTGTGCTCTCTAGCACTTTTGCTCATGGCATGCAGATGTCCTCAGTCTATACTCTCTTTTAAAGAACCCATATCTCAATCCAGCCTGTCTCTCCAAATCTTTTCCCTTTTCTTTCTCTCTCTTCATCTGTAAAAAAACCATAGAACATGCAGTTTTCAGCTAATGCACAGGCTTCCCCTCTTCTAACTCTGTCTTGGATCAGCTCCAACCTGACTTTTCATAAATCCCCTCCCTTGAAACTGTTCATATATGGGACACTATGTGCCTCTTCCTGGCCAGAAATCTGGGCCTCCAGTATGTCTTTATTTTCCCTGACTTTTCTCCTGCTTTTGATGCTGTTATCATCTTCTTTCGCCATCAGAGAAGTTCCAATTGTCCTCCTTTTTTGGGGGATTGCTTCGAGGCTTTTGTCATGGGGACTCTATCACTCCCTGGTGGGAGTTATCTGACTAAACATAGATGTCTACATCTGAGCTGGTCACCCAAGGCATCCTTTGTAGTCACTAGAGACAAATCACCACTCTGGGTCCAAATTCACCTCACCCTGAAAATAAATGCCTGAAAGAATTCAAATAAATGATATGCTACAAGTAACATTTCTCTCTGTTACCTCTGATTATTCCTCCGACAAGCACACTATGACTGGTTCACAGGAATATAAAGTATCGATAGGCAGCGATGTAGTATAGCACCTAATATGCCATGTGCACACAGAGAAGTACAATGCCTTTACCCAACCTATAAGGGCAGTCTAAGTTGGTAGATTATATGTTGTAATTTAAAGGAAGAATGTATGAAAACTGAGCTATCTGAGTTTGGGAATATTTATGTAAATCACAGATACAACTACAGCATGGAGTCCACTGTACTTAATAGCTGTGTTGAAAATAATTCAGCTGAATTAAATTGACTGTAAAGCATATAATTTTTTGAGAGGATCATCTGTATCAATTGATACAGAGCTCCTGACATGTTTTCTCAAATTTATTTCCTTTATGCCCTCCTCTGACTAAGCCACTAATTCCATCACCTCATGCAAAAAAGTCTTGGACCAGCCACACTGCTCTTTTAAACAATTATTTTTCCTTTAATTTTGGGTCTTAATAGCACAAGAATCTACAGACTGTGCAGGCGATGGGTCTAGAAAGAAAGAGACATCTCTGGAGGGAAAGCTACAGCCTAAAGTAGAATTAAACTGTGACATCTGGCTTTTACCAAGTTTACCAAAGTTTATGGGAAGAGAATGTTTTTATTGCCAAATTCTGACCTGTTAGGAAATCGGGTAAGAATCAAGGGCTTCCTCAAGAGGAGACCATCATCTAGGTGGGTATTCAGTGAATTGTCACTGCCTCCTGGTTCTCTGAGAAGGCAAGGTAGTAAGTGTATAGGAAACTTAAAACACATATGACATTGTGCAGAAAGGCAGCTTTTTGGTGCACCTACAGGAAAAGTCATGAAAAGAAAAAGGGAAGAATGATCAAATCAAGGATAAGTTTAATATGCATTTTCTCTGCCTGAATATGTTTCACTTTTCTATGGAACCCATTGCTAAAACACAAAAATTCATTGATACTTTTAGATACAGCCACACAAAATTCTTAATATATTATCTTAAATGATGAAAGATCTTCAGTTAACATACAGCAACATCACAGCTATAAGAGTTAGAGAGTAAATTTTACTCTGCCAGTTGTCTTCGTCAGGAATGGGTTACAGTCCATACTTGGATTGCTCCATTTATTTGCAAGTCTGAGATAAAAGACTGTTTGTGCTAGTTTTTGTGTGTAAGTTATTTTCTGTCCACTCAAGGACTATGCTGCCATCAACACTCCTATCACATAGAACTCGTGGCTTGAAGATAAAAGAACACAGAAATAAAAAGCGTTGACATCCTCCACAATTAAATAAATACTGATCTAAGGGTTTCTGCTGTTATCACTGTTTTTGTTGGCCAGTGACACTTACAAACACAAAAGAGTTGCATTTGCCAAAACTAAAGCACTTAAATATTAAGAAAACAAATTCTGCAGCACTTCAAGAAGTAAAATAGCTTTTGCCAAGTTTTCCAGTAGTGGTGTACTATTTGTATTTCCAAAGTAAAAATTTTTTGAATGATGGTGACACCTTTGCCTTGAGTTCTTGTTTTCTTTTGAAGAAGAACAGAAATGGAAGATGTTGACAAAGGTGAACTTCAGTATCGACAGTTACCTATTAATAACAAAGTGCAGTATTAGAAACTCAAGACCTCTGAACACTAGGTGTCAGTGTAAGAAATGGAAAAATATCAAAAACCTGTTGTTTCCAATCAGGTGGATTAGCTAACAAACCAGAACCAGCTGTGACCACATTTCCTTGTAACTACATAACACTGTTAACAAGCCAATCTTCCTAAAAAATGTTATTCTGAAACTATCAGGTTTGCTTGAAATCAGATAAGGTGATTTAAAAACTACAATGAATTTGCTCTGTTAAACACTCGGAGATGACCTTTAAGGTTTATGAGTTACACTTAAAGACCATGCAGAATTTAACACTACTCTCTTTTCGCCACAGATATCCATAAATCAGTTCGTGTCTTTCACAACTTAAAGTTTACAGTTTTGTTTAACAGAATCAATGAAAAATGAAATATCAAAAAAATACAGCTAATGCCGAAAGTCATAGAGGTGAGATGCCCCTCACTTCCCTTAAGAAGTCCAGATTTTAAATGGATGGCCAGAATGTTAAATAACTACTTTAGGAGATGAAGAGTCACACCCTAGAAGTGCCCATTTATCTCCCCTGACACAAAAGATGATCTGGCATCATTATCTCAGGTATAGAAAAATATATTTGTTCACCTTTATGTTTGTTCAGGTGAATCCACTCAGGATCTCAGAGGAAAAGCAGAAGGAATGTTACCCTCCACCAGGCACTAACTGTTAACATATTTGGACAATTATTTGAAATAAAGCAGTAAGATGATAAAAATAATAATTAAAAACCCATTGTTTATTTGATTCTGGAGCTGATTGCAAAGATAGAGAGATGCTTTTGAAAGTTAACTTGAGGTCCATCTTTCTAATCAAATATCCATGTGTTGCACACCATCGATAAATTTCAGATTCTTTTCATTTAGTTTACTAATTGCTGCCAGAATTGGACTACTAGATGAGATGGGCCTTTGCGTGCAGATATGGACTTTACACACATGTTCATATAATTATAATATTCAATTTACATCATGCAAACAAGTTAAAGAAAGAACAAAATCCTGAATATCACTTTTCCATTTGACTTCTGAAGCTTGGGATGTAATTATGATTTTTCACAGACTCAAAGATTGCTCCTTCATTTCAGCCCAGCTAAATGTTTTGAGACATTTTTTAGGCTACGTCAAAAATACTCTTGGCAAAAGCCTCTTCAGTCATAAACACTTTGAATAAAGGAGACTAGAAAGTAAAACCGTTGACAAAATATTGATTTACCAGAGTGCATCATATTGTGCAATAAAAATCTAATGATTACTCTTCAACTTCTTAACTTTTTCATTTGTTCTTTTCTAAARAGCTAATCACCTAGAATTTCATAGGGCTCCAGCAAAATAGTAGGTGATATCTATATAAGTAGCCAACACACCCTGGACACAGTGCATGTGTACACTGAATGTCTCAGCTCATCACAGCTCATCCAAGACTTCAATAGCTGTTAATCTATGCTATATTCCTAAAAGTATATATAAAAATTAAATAGAGGATGTATTTGTATTTTGGAAACTCAGGCTGAGATCAGCTTATCAGTTGAGTCATAAAAGCCCCAGAAGCCAAAGTAATTGAGTACATATATATTTAAAAATGCCATAGATTCCAAAGCCCCCATGAGTGAAATTTCATACATACTTAATTCCTCTTGCTCAACAGCCTAAACAGGATCTGATGTGTTAACAGTGGAAAAAAAAGACCTGTATATATATACACATATATACGCATACATGTACAACACACATAAATCTATGTCATTGTTATTTAAGGCCCAAAGACTGATATAGAAAATCAGGAAATACCGGGATTATAGCTGCCTGCACTACCTTCGTTCTTTATATTTTATATGCACTACAAGACAATCTTTAACTACTGATCACATTGCTTTTTCCATTCAATCTAGTCAATAGTTTGGATTTTTTTCTTCACTATTGAACACGTTGCTACAATTATGTGGGCGTAATTATGCATTTCCTTCTGTTTCGTTTTTTTAGGGTTCTTAATAATAGTAACTTAGTCTTTCCACTTTTTAGATCAGTGAAGTCCATCACCACTGGATGCTGAGCAGCATCTCTGCATGACCAGGCAAAAAGCAGCAGTCCCATAGCATGTGTTGACTCTGCAGAAAGATCCATGGGAAAGAAAACATCTGACCAAGTAAGAGCTTCCTCATCTTAAGAGAAAGCACAGAGAGAGCCCAGAATCCCTGACTGGACTCCTGAACTGCCTCCTGAAGTAGATTCTGTGCTTTAGAATAAATACGTCTGAATACGGTGAACAAATTGCAGCTAACGTTAGAGTAGAAAACTCAGGACATCACTTTTCATATAAATTACGAACGAAGAAAAAGGCAAGACTTCATCAAAAGTCAGACAAAAGACTTTACCATTTCCAATTTAAATTTTCCATAAAACATCTCCTTAAAAGACATTTTATAATACTGTAATACATTAAAGATTAAACACTGTCCATATGCTTAAGTAATCTAAAGTCAAGTCCTTGCCAATCAAGAAATATTAGAAAACAAAAAAAAATTCTTTTTTAACAAGAACTTGAGAAAACAGTGTCTTGTGCCTGATGTGGCACCAGTGCCTTCTTCACTCAGAAATGACAGACAAACTGTCACTGAGCTCCTTTAGTACAGGAGTAATAGTATCTGATGTCTCCAGAATGGCAGTGAATGGGCTGAGTCTATTCAGAATTTTTTATCGTATAGAAAAAAATATACTCAAAACAACAAGACCTACTCTACTAGTCTGTAAATTGAACAAAAAAGTTTTTTTTTTTTAAAAAGAGCCCTTCCCTTTAGAGTTGCACAAAAATCTTTCAAAAAATTAAACAATACAAATCGTCTAAAATCAATTTTGAGAACGGCAACTGCAAAAATTAATGTCAAAGATGCTATTTCATTAAAAAAAAAAAAGAAAAAAAGAAAAAACTTACTCCTACTAATGCAATAACATAATCTAAATATTGACCACATTTAAATGACATAAACCCACAGAGAACAATTAACAACTGTTTGCGAGAAATAAAGTCCCTTCTCTTCTTTTCCATCACACATAGGAAATGCTAATAAATGCACATTCATAGAATCATTTAGGTTGGAAAGGACCTTTAAGATCATCGAGTCCAACCATTAACCTAGCACTGCCAAGCCTACCACTAAACCATGTCCCTAAGCACCACATCTACACGTCTTTTAAATACTTCCAGGGATGGTGACTCAACCACTTCCCTGGGCAGCCTCTTCCAATGCTTGACAACCCTTTCGGTGAAGAAATTTTTCCTAATATCCAATATAAACCTCCCCTGGTGCAACTTGAGGCCATTTCCTCTCATCCTATCGCTAGTTGCTTGGCAGAAGAGACCAACACCCACCTTGCTACAACCTCCTTTCAGGTAGTTGTAGAGAGCGCAATAAGGTCTCCCCTCAGCCTCCTCTTTTCCAGACT
>JAYKAV010002999.1:1981297-2010908 GCA_035582835.1 Phoebastria nigripes
GGACCCGGCACTTGGCCTTGTTGAACCTCATGCAGTTGGCCTCAGCCCATCGATCCAGCCTGTCCAGGTCCCTCTGCAGAGCCTTCCTACCCTCAAGCAGATCGACACTGCCCAACTTAGTGTCATCTGCAAACTTACTGAGGGTGCACTCGACCCCCTCATCCAGATCATTGATAAAGATATTGAACAAGACCGGCCCCAAAACGGAGCCCTGGGGAACACCGCTTGTGACCGGCCGCCAAGTGGATTTAACTCCATTCACGACAACTCTTTGGGCCTGGCCATCCAGCCAGTTTTTTACCCAGCGAAGAGTACACCCATCCAAGCCATGAGCAGCCAGTTTCTCCAGGAGAATGCTGTGGGAAACGGTGTCAAAGGCTTTACTAAAGTGTGGGTAGACCACATCCACAGCCTTTCCCYCATCCASTAAGCAAGTCACCTTGTCATAGAAGGAGATCGGGTTGGTCAAGCAGGACCTGCCTTTCATAAACCCATGCTGACTGGGCCTGATCACCTGGTTGTCCTGTACATGCCGCGTGATGGCACTCAAGATGATCTGCTCCATAACCTGCCCCGGCACTGAGGTCAGACTGGTAGGCCTGTAGTTCCCTGGATCCTCCTTCCGGCCCTTCTTGTAGATGGGCATCGCATTTGCTAACCTCCAGTCAACTGGGACCTCCCCAGTTAGCCAGGACTGCTGATAAAGGATTGAAARTGGCTTGGTGAGCACTTCCGCCAGCTCCCTCAGTACCCTTGGGTGGATCCCATCCAGCCCCATAGCTGGTAGCCGGGGAATACCCATTGCTGGTACCCAAGGAATTTTTTTATATTACAGACTTATTTTCCAGTTTGATTTCTTCCAGGGCAGGTGTGCCATGTGTTTGCTGCAAATGTATGCATGTTGTTTAATTTACTCTACAGTAGGAACAGAATGAATAGTCGAAGGATTTTTCCCAGATGGTTTTTGTGAACTCCTTTATCCCATTCATGTAAACACACAGCGTGTTCCGGTTTGCTGAGTTGTATATACACCCTATGACTTAGTACAAAGTCTGAATGTTTAGTTAGCCAGAAGATTGTTTCCATCCTGTGATTCATTAGGTCCCTATGGTACCCTCAACTTCCTTTATTTTGTACAATCACAAATTATATTAGTTTGTCTTATTTTGATAACCCCTCTAATTAATGTCCTGCACAGGAAACTTTATTACTGTTTTAAAACAGACTCATAAAACAAGGACTTTTCCCGTTACTAGAGTGGCATATGTGACAGTTGCATATAACTATGGGATCAAGAGTGAACAGTGCTTCACACTGTTTGTTTTTATCAGTRGGCAATTTCTGTTAATGAACGAGCTGGTTTCAATTCTTTCTTTTTTAAAAGACATGTCAGAAATTCTACAATTACATATATAAAGGTTACAAGTCTAACAGTCTTGTAAGCACAGTAAACAAACCTGGAACTGTATGATTTCAGAACAGCATAGAGGTTACGTACATTAAAATGACTAATCCAGTTTGTGAATGAATAACGAGTGTGATCTGGTTTTAAAAAAAAACCTGTAGGAGCAGGCTGTAAAGAACCAAGAAAGCTCTATCCCTGTTTCTGTTTAAATCCTCATTTTTTCCTACTCCGCTCTCCCATTGCCATTGTCGTTTTCTCTGGATGGGCAAGTGAAGGTGAGTTTTTCCTCCTCCTTCTCCTTTCGTTTTAAACTGCAATAAAATGGTTAACAGCTGCAGGAAGAAAGCTGGAAGAAAGCACACCGTGTTCATCCAGAAAATGTACAGCCCTTTGAAAATATAAAATTCACGCTGATCGTGAGTAAGTACTTAGCATTTCTTATCAGTAAACCTACCCTTATGCTTGTCTCTGTATTTTCACCATTCCTTTTCCTAGCTGTGGCAAATGACTACCCAATCTTTATTTAAGTCCCTACTATAAAAAGCAATTTACTCCACAGGATGGATTTRCTATGGACTTACTCAGGACTTGACATACTGCTGAATCTCTGCATCTCACTGTAAGTGTTCTACCTATGACTTACTGCCACAATTTAAAATAATCTATGTATTCCAGTATAGATTATTCACCTGCTGACCTGTGTTCTATGCTTTGGTTGAGACCAAAGGACTGATTCTGAATTAGCTATATTATCTGTCTAAGAGACAATTAATTTCCAATAGTAATAAACCAGAAAAAAATTAAATTATCTATGTGTATATGCAAAATGTTCATATATGCATATATGTAACACGAGACCTAAATCATGCTCCTACAAAGGAAGCAAGAGTGGAATGTTAATAAGTATTAGGTAGCAGCACAAGTTGTATGAAATTAAATTTTTCCATAGGAAGACAAAAGTAAGTGATCAAAAAAAAATCCCAACAGATATCATGTACAACATGATTTCAGGCAATTGASGTTTCTTTAAGTTGACACTACTGCATTCTAAAAAAGCCAGCTGAGTGGGTTTGACTTAAATCATTTGACATCAATTGAAGAGATCAGAGTCCATCTTCTAGCAGACACACATTAGCTGACAGGGAGTAAACCATAACTCTATTAACATGAATTCTATCATTCATGACAGTCTCCACAATCACTTATCACGCTTTACAAAGAATTCCAGTGGAGAAAACATTTAAACGATGCAGTCCAAGGCTGTTGCAATGAGCTGTGGCCTTCCCTCTGAGCAGCCAGTCTTTCATGGACAGATAAAGTTACTTACCAGTAGGTAGGGACTTTTGGGCTCTGCTGTTTACAAGCACATTTGTATTTTTGGTGTGCATATGTGTAATTTTTCATATCCCCTTGCTGAACTCTTTACTACTGCTAAAATGTCTTTCACTGGGGAAAACCAAACCTACTCTCTTCCCAGACACCATTCCGTATCTCAGAAACAAAATGTAAAGGACAGAAGTTCAGATCTAGTGCTAAATTGAATAATCAAATTCTGTGAAAGCAGGCATCAGTACTACTAGTACCATATTCAGCATGCCTAGAGAGTAAACTGCTGGCAGTTCACTCTGATAATAAATGCCCAGTTGATACATTCCCAGCACAAGGAAGGTAACTCCTTAATAGCCTTTTCAATTTAAGTAGCACATCATGATCTTATTGTCTATTAGCCTTTGAACATGACATCTGAAGCACAAACATGGAGCTATGGCCCTATCAAGAGAAGATACTAAGATATCTTTAGTTTTTAATATTAGTCTAATAATAGTACATTTTCCTATGATCCAGCCCAGTATGACAAAATTCTGGACAGAGACGGTCAAGGTGAGGAGACACTTTTCCTCTTTCTTAAATATTACATGAAACAATTTCCAGATGCTTTTACATCCATGTATGTGGAAGACTTCAGCTATTTTGATGTCAAACCTCTCAATGGTAGTTTAATCACCAAGAAAAATTCCTATTCCGTTTCTCTCAGTTACAGACACTTTTTCTTGACGAAGTGCTGAATAATATTGATTTGTCCTAAAGCAGGATCTTTGAGTTCCTTTTCTAAGGGTCTGAATAGATATTAATAGATTATTATAGAAGATGATGCTTCAAAACCTTCTTACTGCACATGCAAATTGTAGTGGATATGATGAAAGAACAAACTAAAAGAGGCCTCGTTCCACTTCACATTGTAAGTAATTTAAAGGCTTGGCCCCTTCTGATTAACATCTTTTTGCATTCCCTGCCGAACCTTTTTTGTAGGCGCAGTTTTCCTCGTAACAGACATCTACTACTTGTGCTTAACCATAAAGAACAATATAGCTTTGATTGGAACGACTAGTCTTAGCACACATAAATAAATACGGTTATAGGGGTAATATTAAGGCATCTATAAATATGTATAGATCAGTTACTAAACAAACACTATCAGTCAACAGTGAATTTGATTTCAAATTAAATTCATTGTGCTCTTCAAATACATTATGCTTGAACAAAAAATGTACAGAACTTTCTCATTCTAGGGTGGGGTTTTTTTTGTTTTATATTGCTTGATATGCAAATAACAGAAAATTTATTACAATATACGCAAAAAAATTTCAAACTCACGCTAGCATTCTGACACAAATTGGACRGAATTTCTCTCTCAACTTTTACGCCTATCTCCTAGATATTCAAACCCCAGCAAGCTGCCAAAGGATCCCTTTATTAGCCAGCTGAGGAAATAAATTCCTCAAGAGATTCATCTCATCTAACTCAGAAACTAATTTTAGGATGATGTGAATCATCCTCTGGAGATGCTCATTTCCTTCTATAGGTTGGTATATACTTTTAGCAGAGTTTAACTTAATGTAAAGCAGTGTACATATTGTTCAAAACACACAAAAAATCGATCATAAAATGTAATGCAGACTTAAAAAAGTCTGGTTTTCAAGAATTTGACTTGTTAGTGCAGTCATCTGCTATAGCAGCCGGACCTCATGAAGTATATAGTGGTTTGAAGCAGTGACCATATAAATCTGTCCAAACCAGACCCTGATTTAATAGAGTTCAGATCAACTTTGAAAATAGGAAGCTGGAACTATAAACCTCCAAGATATCAAAAGTCAACCAATCAAAGGTAATCACGCTGGCAACTTATTTTTTAATTCAGAAGCTCAAACCTGGACTTAATCAACAAGTATGAACTCTTCTTACAAATGTTTACTACGAAAGATGTATGCAACGAGCCAGCTTTATTGCAGGCATAAAAGTAATTTCTACAGTTTAGCCTTATACATGTATTATGGATGGCAAAATGGACATGAATTTTGAGAAGAAATCATTAAATTACATAATGAGAACCGTGTAGTCCATTAACATGAGTAATACGGTAAAATCCAGGCAGTAAGCAATAAATTTACATCTGCAGTCAGCTTCAATTATAAAAATAGCTTTTTTCTAGTACTGGATATACACCCACACGAACACCTACATCTAAAGTGAAAATTTAATATAAATACATAATAACAGCTCAATAAGCATGTGCAATTAAGGATGACAAATGTGCAAAAATCCCTATCAGAAGCCTGGAGCATGTAAAAAGCTCCTGATTTAAGAGTTCCGGCATGTGAATGTCAGAGGTCAAAGCAATGAGCTATTAAAGATACTTTCACTTCCTCAGAAATAAAGTGCTGTCTTGGGCTCAGAGGGGAAAGGTTAGAAAAGCTGTTTATCTGCCACTCCGTTCCCATTCTTCCTTCTGTCAGGAAATTGTACATGCTCCTACACCCCACGCAGGGTTAACCCCAGGTCACGGTCATTCCCCAAGTAAGTGCCCGGCTTTGATTTAAGTGCAAAGACCACATGGCTGCAGGTTGCATTTTCTCAAAACGCACGTTTTGATGTAAAGCTCAGCTCAGCTAAGCCTCGGTGGGACRTAAAAGCACAGACTCTTCACCACGTTATTGCTAAAGGAAGAGTGAAGCCGCAGCCATCAGTTTGCACACATTAAGGGGYTCATTAACAAAAAGAAAATGTTATTTTGTAGTAGTTAGAGCTAGAGAATTACAAATATATGCCCAGAGCAGCATGTTTAACCAGTGGGAAACCTCCAGAGAGGGGAGAGAGGTTGTCCCCTCCCCAGGAACCACAGGGCACATTCGGCACAGACCGAGAGGAGCATAATAAGCAAAGAATCCACAGCACAAAGACTCTGGGAGACTGCACAGACAGGGATACACCGCCRGGCTTCAGAGGTATGAGCAGAAACAGACTACCTGGAGCTGCAAGGGACCCCAAAGTGTTTGCTGCAATTCAGGAAACCACCGAACGGCTGCTAGATTAAGTGCAAAGCTGAAGGAAAGCACCTGCCTGCAGGCAAACAGTGGGCAGGGGGAGGTTTATTTATATTATATTTTTATTTAAAAATATTTTATAAATACAATATATAAATATTATATAAAWATATATATAAATATCTAGAAAATATAAATATATATTTTATATATACATACACACACATATATATATTTATAATATGTGGTCTGCCCCATTCTGAATTTTTCTCAGTTTACAAAAGTTTTTCATTCTAGTTAATGTAGTAACAGAACCTAGCTTGAAACTTAAAAATCCTTCTGATTGCTGAAAGGGTTCATTATAGAGAAAAGATCAAGGAACTTGCAGCTCAAAGCTCTAGCTGATCAGGGACTCATCATACGTAAATCTTAGTTACAATATGTATTAGTATTATTTATATACATTAGTTCCATATAATGTGCATACGTATATATGCTAGTAATTTCATTTGAAGAATCACTATAATAAGAAAAAAACATTTGTTATGCTTACCAAGCTACAGGTGACATATAAGAGTATACCTTTGTGTACAAAATGTCAGATGGCAGATTCGTGCCACAGTGTAAAATACCGTCTTTGATTTCTCAAGAGGTGGTGTTGAACTTTAATTAAAAACTATGGAGAGGTTCAAATTTAGAGCTGCTTCTGACAGATGAGATTTGAAACAGCCTCATTTATACAACACTTTCATTGGCTTACAATAAGGAAAAATATTCAATATTTCTGCATTATTTTTGACAGAAATCAAAACATCAAATAGTAAGAATATTAGAACATAAATATTAAGCAAATAATGCATTAACACAAATACTAGAACATAAAAAAAATTAGCAATGAAGTCTTCAGATGACTAGCCAGTTTTTTCTTTTTAACAACTTAAAGTTTTTAACAAAAAAATACATCGGCTTTATTCCCAAGGTTAGGCGGGGTTGCAGATATCACACAAATATAGTATACAAACATAAGCAAAGTGCACATACTCTATCTGCAAGCTAACAGTAGCTTCTGCAGATTATTGAGGACAGAACATCACCCTCAGTTTCTGTGTTTTATTTGTTTCTAAAAACAGAACAATCTGTTATTAGTCATTTGATCATGAAAATTTCCTGCTGTTTCAAGGAGTTTTAGAGTGAAGATTATTTTATAAGCTATTTTCTTACCAAATTTATCAGCTGAGTGTGGACAATGTCTTCCACCAGTATCGCAGTTTCATGGAGTGGCCTGCGAGCATCTCCTAAGGAAAACCTGAAAGAAAGAGGTTTATTGCAAAGTTATGAAAATGAGTTAAAAAGAAACAAAGTAGGTGGTCTCCAGCAAAATAAAAAGAAAAAAATTTGAAAAATAACAACAAGCTTAATATACCTATATGTACGGAAATGGATCACTCAGTGTGGTGCAAGGAATATAAACCAAAGTAACCTGATTAAAGGAACAAAATTGCTGCAAGAATGTATATTAGAGTACACAGTGAGAAACACTGAAAACTTGAGGAAAACAGAGGAAATTCCAGTTTGTAGGAACGTTTAAAAAAAGAGTAGGCAAAGCTGTAGGATGTGCACTACTAGGAGTAATCCTGTATTTGCAACCCCCTTCACCTACAAAATTACCAAATAACTATTTTAAAAGGTAAAATGCTAATAGGTGTTTTATCTCAAATCTAAAATGCCAGTGCTAAGGTATGGAAGGAACTACTATGAATTAAAGGTGAACATTTTTATACATAATAATATATGAGAGGCTCTTAAAGTCTACACTGCAAGATTAAATGACAGGAGGTCATAAAGAGATGATCGTGTTTGTACAGTATCGCGAACAAAAGGCTAAGTCATTGCAACAGGAATCATTAAATGAGAAATTGGTATGATGGGCTTTTCGCAAGGCTTTATCTTCTCTAAGAAATACCAGAAGTTGTTCTCTACACCTGTCTTAACTGCTAGTCATTCGGCTAAAGCTGGGATTGCTCCTTTGATCTGGGATGGGCAGAGGCCACCACCAGCCTATTAAAAGGGACTGTAGATGCCGCAGAAAATCTGAATGCTAGACCTTCAGTTTGTAGCACCTCCACCCACTGCAGAGCCTGAGCATTTCCCATACAATGCCCCAAAACCCCTGTGAAACTATTCACCTGAAATTGGGATGGTGTGCTTCAGCTCCAGATCCAGGCAGAGTACAGGGGCACTTAATTTGAAACGTCTAAGAGATCCAGGTAGGGCTGACAGATTTTTTCACTTGTTGGTAGCTGCATTTTTTCAGAGAGGCAGTTGAAGACCCAGYGAAGGTCTTTTAGTGTCCAAAATAACTGTAGGTTGCAACCAAACTCCACCCCTAATCAGTCCAGCTCAGTGAGTCTAGAGAGCTTAAGMCCTCCCTAAGCCCCTACCTTCATCTGGGTAGTTGAACTGCAGTCTAGAGAAAGGAAAGGGTCTCTTACTCTATGCGGCTTCCCTTCATCACATAAAGTGCAAAAAGATGCTGTTTGTTTTAGTTGACTACGGTCTCTTCTTTGCTTCCGAAACCTACATTTTCAGTTCAGTCCCACATAGGAGAAATGGGGTATTCAAGGATTCTAGTTACGGTTCCTGGTTTTTTATATTTTTTTTATATATATACATATATATATATATATAAAATATATAAACCCTTCACAAATTTCTCTGTGCTACACACAACTATGAAACAATTTCTTAAGGTATCAACCATACCACCTATTCAAGAAGGATGCTATAAATAAGTAACCCTGGTTTTGCCTATTTACTTAGTCATTTGTGTAAGTGACAGAAGATTCAAGAACATCAAAATCCTTCACCTTCTCTTATCTCAGTTCTTTTATTTACATAAAAAGACGGGCACCTTTTTTTCCATGTTATGATTAACAGGATCAAGAACTGACTCAAGCATTCTCATAGTATATGTAAAATTTTGTCCTGCTACCTACRCATGAAGGACCAGAGAAACATGACTGTGATGGGATAAAGAAGTGATAAGAGTGCTCTGGAAAAATGGGATACTCCTCTTGCCACATCAATTGGCTCATATATCCACACCTCTCCCTCTGTGACAGTAAAAACCGTTGGTTTCCCAGAACTGTGGCAAACAAAAATGGATAAATTACAAGCAAATGGATAAACTCCTTCAAGAAATTTGCTCAACTGACTTCCTACATCACCTATATGTAGCGCAAGGCTGGTGGAGAGCTATGGTCTACAGTTGCTTGGACACCTGCACATCACAGCTTTCATGAAAGTTGAATCTCTCAATCAGAACAACCTAGCTCAGGTCTAGTATCTGGTATTTGCACTCCAGCATCCTAAAACAAGCACAGTATTTTTTAAATAAAATTATCCATCAATGGAAGTCTCATGAAATCAAAGGCACTCATGAAATCAAAGTCATTAACCATACTAAAGGTTTACTGGTTGCTCTACTTTTGGTCCCTCTGTATCTGACTTTTGGCTATATTATTTTTAAAACTTAAAGCTGTTAATTCCAAAATGGTCTCAATGGGGCCCAACATTGGCTCACTAAAAATATCTTATCATTACATGCATTTCAAAATAAAAAAAATGCTATTCCAGTCTTACATCATTGCAGTGGAAGACAACTCACTATGCTTTCAAATACTTCCTCAGAGCATTTCTAAAACAACATGTTCTCTCTCCTCCTAAACCTGAGTTTTTAAAATAAGAAAAATGGTATAGTAAAACATATTCACTGTAAATGAAATAGCACAGGCTAAAAATAATACTACAGTTCCTTATAAAAATAGTGAAATTTTATTTATAAGCAAGATTCAAATCTTCATAGGGACTGAATACATCAATTATTTCCTTACAAAAGCATTCTTCTATCCTGCAATAAAATCAAACAGTATTTTATCTATAAACAACTAAAGGGTTATATAGTAGGGTTTTTTTTTTTCCTTTATCTAATAATGAAATTATATCTAGTATTCTTCAAGCAGCATTTGCAATTCTAATTATATTAAATTTCAGCTTGATACATGTAAGATCACAACAAGAACTACTTGGGCAACATCTGAGCATAACCCACTGTACTATCCTAGTGACATGAGGAAATAACACTCTATATTTGTTCCCTATCATTTGCCTCTCTTGTTGAGACTATCAGCATCTTAAAGAGATGGTCACATTTTATGATGTGTTGTACAGCATCTCTAGAATGAGCACAACTCAAATATTTTTTTCTCTGTTATGCAGGAGTGCACATGTACATGAATTATAATGTCAGATACTTCCTAGGACTATAAGCACAGCACAGCAAACAATCCAGATCCTATTAAATATTTTATAAACTGCAAATGCCTGGATATTCTATAYGAAATACATACAAAAATAGAAATATTTATTACCCTATTACACTGGAATGTAAAATAATATTAAAGACATCACAGATTCAAAACAAGTGCTCATATAGGATAAAACAAGTGGTTTTTTTTTTAAGTAAGGTGCATATGTAAATTAACAGGAAAATTTACTTTTTTTCTAATGACACAAGGTATATAAAACCAAACAGAATTCAGTTATCACAACGATAATATGTTGTTCATTCTTACTTACTGGCCTTTTAATATTTAAAAGTAATTTTTCTTTCTTTCTAAGACTTAAAATGCAAAAAAACCCAACTATGTAAGAGAGCAGTAAATGCCTGGTTGCCAGCATTATCATCTTGAATATAAATTTATTTTGTTCACAGCTTTATTACCAAGAATTCCACATATACAAATGAAAGATTTTTTGTTTTCTTCTCCAAAGACAACAAAGTGCAAGAACAAAACTCTGTTTTTGAGGCAGGATGCTGCCTCTACGTTGAGATGCCCTCCCTGTCTGCGTCTGGAAATGTCTCTCACAAGTAACTCAGTTCCCTAAACGGCACGAGAAGTAGAAGAGATGCAATCAAGATGCAGCACATTGATCTGAGAGGCGACAGATATCAAATCTTTTTGCTCCATTCTGATGCAAAAGGGTATGTCAGAGTTGATGCTGAAATGTGAAGGAGAGAGATGCAGAATCAACTGCACTACTTGATTACATAGAAAATAAAGTTCCAGATGCACCTACTTTCTTCCTCCCTCACTTACACTCTTTCTACCTTCAAAAGCTATTTCTATCTCAGTCTGCCTTCACTGTTTTCCCACGTAACTTCTGCCAACTTGTTTCCCACACACAGAAAACTAGATACCGCCATGGCGGTTTCAGCAAAAAGTAAAAACCACCACACCTACCCACAGCCGCTTCCTTTTTCTTTGCAATGGATATGGGATTTTTTAGACACTAAAAAAATGTAAAGCTTCAATACTTGTTAATTGTAGTGGTATAGCATTTGATATGTTTCTTGATTCTAACATGCTTATGAGGTAATATTCTTTAAGATACCAAACACAGCTTTTTTTTACCCCTTTCTGCTACCAGAGGTAATAACTACAAATGCACCAGCAGTTAAAGTAATAAGCTCTTCCATTTCTTTCTTCACTTTTGCCATTGTACTTCTCCATAGCAGAATAAACACTAAACTAAGAGTCAGGGGGCTCAGATTTTTGCCAAGTTGCAGAATACAAGGTAGGTTAAGAACCAAAAGAAAACCCTAAAAAAAGGCAACCCAAAATTTGGTGCCCTTGCTTCTGGGAACTGAAACTGAATTTGATGTTTTAATATAACTTACAAATTTCATTTCATGTGTGCTTTGCTTTTAATGGTTCATTAGAGAGTCTTTTAAAGAACCTTCCATTCCCTAGAAGTATAAATAAGTCTTCCTATGAAACATATAAAAAATCTGTTGAAAATAGAAAAGAGCGGTTTCCCCACAGATAAATACTGAAGAGGAAATATATCAAAACGTAACACTAGCAGTGCATCAAAACAGTAAAACGATACGGAAGACCRTCCTGACAACAGAAACATCTACCCGTTAGACATGTCATACAATAACAAAGCCTTCTTAGAAGATCGAATTTCAAAGGTTTGTCTGTTTTATGGAAACATTTTTACAAGGGGGTGATCAACTTACCCAGATTTTCACAGGAGGATTAAAATAGTAGCACAGAGAAAGAAAAGGCTGCTGCAGTTCTTTTATTGTTTACTTTTAGCTTCTATTTCTAATTTATTTAAGTTCCTGTAATGATGTTTCCAGACTCATCAAAAGGGGTAAATGTCCAAGCCACTAAATGCCTACATGAAGTATCACGGCATACTATGTGCAAACACACACACACACATACTTGGCAGATGCTAAGGTATGACAGCTACTCATGGTGCAGGGACCTACATTTGTAAGAACCTCAAAATCTTGGGCGGCTACAGAAATAGATAAAGCACTTTCTTTGCTACATTTCTTGGGGTTTTAAATGCCTGCAAAAGGTATTGGGCCAGGCACAGCATAGGCTTGCTTCAAAAACCCCGATGCACAGCTCTCCAGGTGGCCAGACCACCAGGAGAGTAGACTGTGGAGACAGAAAGCTGCTGCAACCTCCCATCCTCCACAGCCTTGAAAAGCTGTCCTGGCCAGAAAGGAAGTATAACCAGGGTGGCTGGGAGTGCACTAAGCTAGAATAAATAGTTTCCCTTACTGGGGCTTCTATTGAGTTCATACCATAACAAAGCTGCCCCAACTCATGTGGAATTTACCACCTTGAATAAATTTGATGAATCTAGCCTAGGAAAAGTATAAAAGCAGTGAGGTAGACTGGTGGGAAATATGTTTTTTTCTTCTTTTCTAGAAATCCCTAGCAATTTTCCTCTTCTGTTTCTACATGAAGGATTTGCAACAGCAGAAATGGGACCTCCAGACTTGAGAGGTTTTTATGCATCTGAAGATCTCACACAGGGCAAGCAGATACTTCCTCTGTCCTCAGCACAGAGGTTATTTATTTGCTTCTGCCTGTAACTGAAGTAGGACTGTGGGTCACAGGGGTCCATGTGCCTGCAGTGCCAGCAACAGCAGAGACCTGAGTGGGTGCACATTATGTATGTGGGAGCGTAGCCAGTGAGTAGGATAAAAGGTTTGGGATCCACGTATCAAAGTGGCCATAAATCCGGGCTAGATACTAGAGAGACCAAAGGGTCTGTGAGTTGGTTACTGGAGGAACCAGGAGGTCCACACCAGCTGCTGGGGAGACTGTGGGGCCTGGGCCTGTTCAAGAGACCCATTTGCATGGGTGTCTCTGCATGTGAGGATTGAGGCTCTCCAGCATTGAGTGACTGAGCTTGAGGCTACTGGATTCAGCAATTCCTAACTTAGGACACGTGTTGAAGTATCAGACTCAGACTAGGTGTGTCTGTGAAGGCGAGTATTTGCACATGGAGAAACACACACAAAAATATACTGAGGAGATCCAAAAGAAATCAGAGGAGCTTGGAAGGTGTTCAGCCAACACATAATGGGAACCTAGAGACTAGACTTAACTCACACATAGACAACTGCTTCCTGACATCTGAACCTGGGTGTCTGTACCAGCAAGCTGATTCCCACCCTGCATTTTTATCTGACCAACCAAGCAGGATACGATCAAGATATAAGTGCTCACCACATACAGAACCAGCTAATTCAATGTTACAAATCTAAAACCAGGCAAGGATCCCATAAAATCACAGAGGACAAATCAACTACTAGATATATTTAGACTGGATAATATCTGGGCTCACGTCTCCTCAGTATTGTAAGAATATACAGTAAATTTCTTCTCTGTCAGCTGTTTGGACAGAATGCATGTGGAATATGCAGCATATTAATTCTCAGAGATGTTTTCATACTATAAGCAATTGTCGTCCTAAATATATGAATTATTTGAGACCTGACAGCCAGGTGGTGACAAAGAAAATCAGTTTTACAGTACTGACCACAAGAACATCCAGAAAACTTCCAGCAATTCAAATACCAGAAGGCCAACACTGCAAATCACTGAAAATCAGTAACAACAAACTTCGGAATATCAGTAATACAATAYACTGAAGTAATTCAGCTTGGTGCCATAAGAGGCTGACTCTGAAGACAAAGATAAAAATATTGAGATCTGGTCCCTTAGAATCACAGAATAGTTTGGGTTGGAAGGGACCTTTAAAGATCATCTAAGTCAAACACCCCTGCCATGGGCAGGGACATCTTCAACCAGATCAGGTTGCTCAGAGCCCCCTCCAACCTGACCTTGAATGACTCCAGGGATGGGACAACTACCACCTCTCTGGGCAACCTGTGCCAGGGTTTCACCACCCTCASMRTAAAAAATTTCTTCCTTATCTCTWGTCTAAATCTAYCCTCTTYTAGTTTAAAACCATTCCCCCTTGTCCTGTCACAACAGGCCCTGCTAAAAAGTTTGTCCCCATCTTTCTTGTAAGCCCTCTTTAAGTACTGACAGGCTGCAATAAGGTCTCCCAGAAGCCTTCTCTTCTCCAGGCTGAACAACCCCAACTCTCTCAGCCTTTCCTCATAGGAGAGGCGTTCCATCCCCCTGATCATTTTTGTGGCCCTCCTCTGGACCCGCTCCAACAGGTCCGTGTCTTTCYTGTGCTGAGGGCTCCAGAGCTGGACGCAGCACTGCAGGTGGGGTCTCACCAGAGCAGAGCAGAGGGGCAGAATCACCTCCCTCGACCTGCTGGCCACGCTGCTTTTGATGAAGCCCAGGATACGGTTGGCCTTCTGGGCTGCGAGCACACATTGTCGGCTCATGTCCAGCTTTTCATCCACCAGTACCCGCAAGTCCTTCTTGGCAGGGCTGCTCTCAATCCCTTCATTGCGCAGCCTGTATTGATACTGGGGGTTGCCCCGACCCAGGTGCAGGACCTTGCACTTGGCCTTGTTGAATCTCATGAGGTTCACACAGGCCCACTTCTCGAGCTTGTCCAGGTCCCTCTGGATGGCATCCCGTCCCTCAGGCGTGTCGACCGCACCACTCAGCTTTATGTCATCTGCAAGCTTGCTGAGGGTGCCCTCGATCCCACTGTCTATGTCACTGATGAAGATATTAGAATCACAGAATCATAGAATCATCAAGGTTGGAAAAGACCTCTAAGATCATCGAGTCCAACCATCAACCCAACACCACCATGCCCACTAAACCATGTCCCTAAGCGCCTCATCTACACGTCTTTTAAATACTTCCAGGGATGGTGACTCAACCACTTCCCTGGGCAGCCTGTTCCAATGTTTAACCACTCTTTCAGTAAAGAAWTTTTTCCTAATGTCCAATCTAAACCTCCCCTGGCGCAACTTGAGGCCATTTAAACAGTACTGGTCCCAATACGGACCCCTGTGGGACGCCACTCGTCACCGATCTCCATCTGGACATTGAGCTATTGACCACTACCCTCTGGATGCGACCATCCAACCAATTCCTCACCCACCGGACAGTCCATCCATCAAATCCATACTCTCCAGTTTAGAGAGAAGGATGTTGTGGGGGACCGTGTCAAAGGCCTTACAGAGGTCCAGACAGACGACATCTGTAGCCCTTCCCATGTCCACTGATGTAGAGGTGAGACTGACTGGCCTGTAGTTCCCCGGGTCTTCCTTCTTCCCCTTTTTAAAAATGGGGTTATGTTTCCCCTTTTCCAGTCAGTGGGAACTTCACCGGACTGCCACAACTTCTCCAATACGATGGATAGTGGCTTAGCAACTTCATCTGCCAGTTCCTTCAGGACCCACGGATGGATGTCATCGGGTCCCATGGACTTGTGCACCTTCAGGCTCCTTAGATGGTCTCGAACCTGATCTTCCTACAGTGGGCGGTTCTTCATTCTCCCAATCCCTGCCTTTGCCTTCTGCGACTTGGGCGGTGAGGCTTGAGCACTTGCTGGTGAAGACCGAGGCAAAAAAGTCATTGGGTACCTCAGTGTTCTCCGTATCCCRGGTAACCAGGTCTTCCGTTCCATTCCGGAGAGGGCCCACATTTTCCCTTGTCTTCCTTTTATCCCCGACGTACCTGTAGAAGCTTTTCTTGTTGCCCTTGACRTCCCTGGCCAGATTTAATTCTATCAGGGCTTTAGCTTTCCTAACCTGATCCCTGGCTGCTCGGACAATTTCTCTGTATTCCTCCCAGGCTACCTGTCCTTGCTTCCACCCTCTGTAGGCTTCCTTTTTGTGTTTGAGTGTGTCCAGGAGCTCCTTGTTCACCCATGCAGGCCTCCTGGCATTTTTGCCCAATTTCCTCTTTGTTGGGATGCATCGCTCCTGAGTTTGGAGGAGGTGATCCTTGAATATTAMCCAGCTTTCTTGGGCCCCTCTTCCCTCCAGGGCTTTGTCCCATGGCACTCTACAAAGCACACCCCTGAAGGGGCCAAAGTCTGCTCTCCTGAAGTCCAGGATAGTGAGCATGCTGCGCGCCCTCCTCGGTGCCCTAAGGATCTTGAACTCCACCATTTCACGGTCACTGCAGCCAAGGCTGCCCTTGAGCTTCACATTCCCCACCTCACCTTGTTGGTGAGAACAAGGTCCAGCATAGCACCTCTCCTCGTTGGCTCCTCTGTCACTTGGAGAAGGAGGTTATCACCGACGCATTCCAGGAACCTCCTGGATTGCTTATGCCCTGCCGTGTTGTCTCTCCAACAGATATTGGGGTGGTTGAAGTCCCCCATGAGGACCAGGGCTTGTGCTCATGAGGCTGCTCGTGTCTGTCTATAGAGGGCCTCATCCCCTCAGCCTTCCTGGTCGGGTGGCCTGTAGCACACCCACACTATAATGTCACCTGTCCCTGCCCTCCCTTTAATGCTGACCCGTAAGCTCTCGGTCAGCTCCTCATCCATCCCCAGGCGGAGCTCCATGCACTCCAGCTGGTCATTGACATAGAAGGTGACACCCCCTCCTCGTCTCCCCTGCCTGTCCTTCCTAAAGGGCCTGTATCCTTCCATTCCAACAATCCAATCGTAGGAGCCATCCCACCACATCTCCGTGATGCCAATAAGGTCGTAGCCCTGCAGGCGTGCACACATCTCTAACTCCTCTTGTTTATTCCCCATGCTACGTGCATTTGCATAGAGGCATTTAAGTTGGGCCCCCGATGAAGCTGTCTTACTGGCTGGAGTTCCTTTGTGCTGCTCTTCAGGTGCTCTCCTGCTGACCTGTGATCCTTCTCCAGGCTCTGGGCATCTATTGCTGGCACTGGCATCAAACTGGTAGGAGTGGGATGGATTGAGGTTCCCCTCCCCCGGCAACTTTAGTTTAAATCCCTCTTCACCAGCTTGGCAAGCCTATGACCAAAGATGCTCTTTCCCTTCTCTGACAGATKGACTCCGTCAGCCCCCAGTAGACCAGGCTTCTCAAAGCGAGTCCCGTGGTCTAAGGAGCCGAACCCCTGGCTGTGGCACCAGTCCCATAACCATTTGTTGACTTGCCAGATTCGTCTGGCCCTTTCAAACCCCTTCCCTTTGACTGGCAGGATTGATGAAAAAAACAACTGCGCTCCAGAGTCCCTTACAGCCGCTCCCAGGGCTCTGTAATCCTTCTTGAGGACAGAAAATTGGAAACTACAGGTTTCTTTCTGATGAGCACGGGAATGTGCCTGTCACTGCAATAGACATCCCAGAGAAAATAAGATAAGGATAGTACCTTTTTCAAAGTCTCAAAAAACTAGCGCTAGCTCGTCTCTCTCCATTTTGTTTGCCACAGCTGTTGTTGAACAAATTAGACAGAAGTAGAGTCTGAAAGGAAAGAGATGACTAGTGCCAAACCAGAAAATTGATTAGACATGCACAGGAGGACACATTGTACGGCAAGTGGAAGAGGAAAGAAAGAACAAAGTCCGGGAGGAAGAAATTGCCCAAAGTAAAAGAATGACTCCAATACAGGAAAGAGGTATAAACAACGAGGTCTCAAAATTATTTCTATTTTATGTTATGACACATTATATCAGAGTTCCTTCCTAATACTGTCAGTGAACTCAGCAAAGGGACATTAATTTAAAAATTAAATAACGTTGCTTGCTTATTGCCTTAGCTTAATGAAAAAGGGAACATTTTAAAGCATTGAGTTATGTTAACTAACCAGCGCTACCTGAAAAAGCACTGGAACTTCTATTGCTATTTATATGTTTATCTGCTCATCAGGTAACTTCCACCAAAGCCCATTTAAAAAGAAAAGGTAATCTTAATTCCAATCAGAGTTCATAGTTTCATAGTTCATATTTATCTGCTTGGATTAATGAAACCAAGTTTACATAGGTTTCATACGTCACACTGAACATAGTTCTTTACCAGGATTTAGTGCAAGTATGAGAGATATAAAGTCAAACTGCAAGCTGTGGCTGTGTTCGCTTTTTCTTTAAAGTTTAGAAAAATCATGTTTAAGTTACAATAAAAATAAGCATTCAAAACCTACAGCAATTTTAATACAGAAATTATAAAAATTAGGGTTATTTTCCAAATTTGTTCCGCCGAGACCTTCAGTGGCTAAACTTGGAAGAAAATACTAGCATTTTACAAGAAGCAATTCTTGGAGATTCAGACTGTCTTGTGCTGTTTGGTACCTCAGCAATCACCCAACACTGGTTTTAAAACGCTTGTGCGGCAACTTCTAAATAACCTGCCTGCACTTTACACCGTCATGGCTCCAGGGCTCCTTAACTCCAATTGCTGTGCATAGGTTACAGCCCCACAGAGCAGATCACCCAGTCTGGGCAAGACCAAGGCAAACTGCACTGCATGTACCGAGACATGTTTGGGAGAATTAGACCAAGCAGTCATTTGGTCTATCAGGAGAAAGGGATCAAATGGGAGAGTTCATTTCTCCATGACTTTTGACTTGTTGGGTGCGTTTACCACCGTCCTAACTGAATCTGCTCTCAGGACTGAGGGGAGTTGTCCTAAATGTGAAGAGGAAACCAGAAATGCTGATTTAAGTGATATCACAGACTTCAGTTTGTGCAGTCCGTATGCTCTATAATCAAGCAAGGTCTACACTAACATTGGCAAATACAACTTCTCCCTAATACAGGAGTGGTGTAAACTTACAAAGAGGTTGCACTAAGCCTATTACAGAAAAGTACTAACAAATTTAAGTGCCAAATTACATAAAGACCAAGCATACAGATTTTTTTACATCCTCACAGAAAGAACAGCTGAAAAAGTAGACTCTGGATATTTTGAGAGTCCAATTTACTCCAGGATGGCACTCTTCCTTGTGCTAACTTAAGAGCTGCAAGGACAAATAATGAGGTCCCCTATTCTCAGCTGCACTGTGCTACTCTGACCACTTTAGGATGCAACCATGCTATCATAAAACCCAAGAAGAGATGAATAGAATAGCCTCATTCTCCAATATGAAGACCCAAGAGCCAACTGTGAATCATGCTGCCTTTTAAAATGAACCTATCTAATCTATATGGTTAGTCTTATGTCCACAATTAACAGAGAATGCAACAGGGCCCACAATTCCCAACTTCAAGCAGTCCTCTCCAGAGGACGTTGGAAACCATAAGGTATATGTTCATCTACATACATTATATGTAAACTGTAGGACCTGGGAGCACTCCCCAGTGCCCAAATCTGGGTACTTCCTCCCGTCTATGACAAACTACATGGATTTGTTCTATCAACTACTGCAGAGTTTTACATTATTAAGCTCCCTAAGATATGTCTCAGAACAATACATAGACAAGCCTAAATCTCCTATAGTTGACAGAGAGACATGGATGCACACAGAAGTGCCTATAATTTCAGGCACTATATTCAGTGCCTTAATTCCAGTCAAAATTCCTGCATTTTTAATACATTTGCCACTGACTGAAAATGGTCCCAACTGCTAACCCTGCATGTATTTAAATAAGCATCACTGACACAAGACTAGAACTTGCTCACGCATACACAGCTGCACGGACTAGGCAATTTGTATATCAAAGTAGATATATAGGTAGGTATATAGATAACTGGCTATATAGTATTCAGCTAACTGGATAACAGTCATTATGTTATTTTGCATATGAAGTTGAGTTAATCGGTATTGACTTCAAAGTCTCTKCCAGCATTGCTTCCTCTACCAGCTCTTTTCTGTCCTTCCATCCCATCGCCCCCGGGTAGTATTCCTGTATCTCTATAATGCTTGRAAGTGTTATTGATACCTTCTCTAACTCCTGAAGGGAGACCATGCATTTTCCTTTCTTAGACCTATACTTTGCTAGACAATTAGTCACATTTTCTTGTCTAATAACTGAGGAATGTATCTCACTACCCTGATGATGTGAACAACAGTAACTCCCCACTCTCCTACTTCTATGAAGTCAAGAGAAGCTATAGGAAGYTACTAAAATTATTCAGCAAGTGGAGACATCCTATTCACTTGTTTAAATACTATAATATTCACTCTAAGAATTTGATTACTAAATTATTGAATCTTTACTAAAAGAAACTCAGCTTAAGGAAAATGCTTTTTCCAAAATGTGTATGGCAGTGAGAACGGTAAGCACAGGAAGAAACAGAAATGTCAGCTACAAAATGTTTTTCTTCCAGTATAAAATTAAGCCGTGATGATGTCTGCAGATATTGGAAAAGCATAAACAACAAGAAGAGAGACATTACAGAATACCATTTACTTATTCAAAAGCACATAGTGACAAGTAAAGGGATAAAATTTAGAAAAGGAACATTTAGAGCAAATTAGAAGGAAAATATCTGAAAACAAGAGCTAAAACCCTCCATAACCATCTCAGAAGGAACAGAAGTTTCACTGCTGGAAACACTGAAAACTAAGCTTAACCAAGAACTGGGGGGTCTTGTGATATTAAACAAGTACACAAAAAGGAATCTTGATTATATGACTTAAAATACTTAAAAATGAGATATGATCACATTCTAAAATGTATGTTACCTGCAACTAACAGACCGTTGTTGGAACGCTGTATTTGGAGTCTGAAATAAGCTTCACTGATGCTTATAATTATTAAAATTCTAAAACCAGGAAGAGACTTCATAATTAATAATTATTTTGAGCTTATTGAAAACATATTAATGCTTACTTAATGGTCTTCACTACAGATACTTCTCAATTACTATGGTGGAACGCAACATCCAAAGGCATCAGTCAAGTTCATTGCTCCACTGAGGTAAGATCTAAACATGGCAAGACCTTTGTAAGCGCAACTTTGTTTACCTGAAAATGGACGTAGCTTGTTTACACCATGAGTTTTTAAATGGTAAGGTCTGCCAGACAGCAGGATTAACAATGTCTAACATCTTGCCAAATGAAAAGTCTGATTCTTCTCACACAAAGACAAACCCTGTCCTCAGTGACACCACCATAAATCAAGAATAACACAAAATCCACAGGGAATGAATTTCAGAGATGCTAAATTCTCCCAACTCCATGGGAGGCCACTCTATCTTGACTCAATAAAGTGTTTTGTTTAAGCATGAACCTTCTGAATCATGTTCTTAAGCTGATCTTGAATGTTTTAATAACTTGTGGAAACCAAAAAATATCCTAAATTTTCCCTTTAGAAAGGGCAACTTTTGTTAATGTTTCTTTAAATACACTATAATATATGCAGTAAGAAATCTGTATCTAATTTTTGCCTTAATAAATTCATATTCATAGCTGGAAAATTACTGTCTTGCAGGACAGAAGGGGAAAAAAACGGGGAAAAAAAGAAGATACCACTATAGCACTGCTACTCCATGAATCACAGAACAGGTGAGGTTGGAAGGAACATGTGGAGATACCTAGTCCAATTCCTCTGCTCAAATAAGTTTCCTCAGGGCTGTGTCCGGTTGGGTTTTGAATATCTCCAAGGATGGACACTCCACAACCTCTTTGCACAGCCTGTTCCCACACGTTTGACCACCCTCACAGTAAAAACATTGTTTCCCTTATGTTTAAGTGGAATTTCAATCTGTGCTCACTGCCTCTTGTCCTGTCACTGGCCACCACTGAAAAAAAGCCTGGCTCTGTCTTCTTTACTCCTTCCCATCAGGTATTTACAGACATTGATAAGATCTCCCTGAGCCTTCTCTTCTCTGGGCTGAACTGTCCGAGCTCTCTTAAGCCTCTCCTTGTATGAGAGATGCTCCAGTCCCTTAATCATCTTAGTGGCCCTTCACCAGCTTGCTCCAGTATGTCCATGTCTCTCTTGTACTGGGGAGTCCAGGAATGGACCCAGCAATCCAGATAGGTCTCACCAGTGCTGAGCAGAGGGGACAGATCACCTCCCTCACCTGCTGGCAACAGCCTGCCTAATGCAGCCCAGGATGCTACCACAAGAGCACATTGCTGACACATGTCCAACTTGGTGTCCACCAGGACTCCCCACGGCCTTCTCTGCAAACCTACTTTCCAGATGGTCAGCCTCCAGCCTGTTCTGGTGGCTGGGATTATTCCTCCCCTGGAGCACGACTTGGGATTTCCCTTTGTGGAACTTCATAAGGTTCCGGTTGGCCCATTTCTCCAGCCTGCTGACGTCCCTCTGTATGGCAGCACACCCATCTGGTCTATCAATCACTCCTCCCAGTTTTGCATCATCAACAAACTTGCTGTGGGCGCACTGTGTTCCATCATCCAGGTCACTAATGAAGACATTATACAGTATCGACCCCAGGATCAGCCCCTGGGGTACACCACCAGTAACTGGCCTCCAGATGGACTTCATGCTGCCGATATCAACCCTTTGAACCCAGCCCTTCAGCCAGTTTTCAGTCTGTCTCACTGCCCATACATTTATCTACTTCATCAGCTTGTATACGAGGATGTTGCAGGAGACTGTGTCAAAAGCCTTGCTAAAGTCAAGGCAAACAGCATTCACTGGTCTTCCCTCATACACTGCACCAGTTATTTCATCATAGAAGGCTATCAGGTTGGTCACATATGATTTCCCCTTCATAAATCCATGCTGACAACTCCAAATCACCTTCTTATCGTTAACAGGCTCAGAAATGGTTTCTAGGATGATCTGCCCAGGGATGAAGGTGAGGATGACTGGTCTGTCATTCCCCAGATCCTCCTTCTTGTCCTTTTTGGAGACAGAAATGGTATTTGCTTTCTTCCAGTCCTCAGGAAGGAACTTCCCCCAGTTGCCATGACTTCTCTTCATGAGCAGTATCATACATAAAATCAAAGCAGAATACTGTATATTTTCTCACTGGGAGAATAAATATGTAAATTAAAGTCTGATTTCAAGCAGAAAGTGGTGTAAGATTACCCATACTTGAACTTTTATGACTACAGTCAAGATATGAAAAATGAATTCATGTATATAAAAACACAACTTAGAAAATGCATTTGAGTAAACTGTTTCTAAAATATTTTTCCTCCCCTGTGGTCTATTACTTTATGAACTGTCAATATGCAAAATGTTGTCAATTTTGATGCAAGATGCTATACAGGTCTACTTCCAACAAACTATTTATAGGTACGTGTCTTTCAGGGTGACTATGTCTAAATTCCATCAAAACCTGATTTTCTAAGTTTTGCTAAAAGCTCTGCAGAATAATCTTTCTACATATGGTTTCACTGAACTAACTTGGTTACTCTTTGTAAACTGTTGTACATACAATATCCATTGGCTGAGAATGAGTGTGATTTTGTAGAATAAGTAAATGCTAGAATATGGGCAGCTATGTTATATAGGTGCTTTTAAAAGTCCTGCTTATTAATGAAAAAAAATAGACTTCACCCTGGTTTGTTTGGGGTTTCTTTTTTTCTCTTATACTATTGTAAACACTTTCTAACTGCTGAAAATCAGCAGATTTACCCCAACACAAAGCTGTGGCAAGAACCCTTTTCAGTACCATTGTATACTAATCAGAATACACCAAACTCTAACAGTTAAGTGTCTTAAACATAAATTAATTTTACAAATCCTTATGACTGGCAAAGGAAAAAGATATAATTTATTCCAGTTGTATAACATAATATGTTCCATTCGCTCATTCACAAAGGGTTTCAGTTTTTCAGGAAATAAATGAGACAACTGTCTTTCTAGACTATGCAGACTGGACTATGATCAGTCATTTCAGCTCTAGGAAAAAGTTCATCTTAACAATATACCCAAACACAAATGGAATTTAACAAAGCCAAGAGAGATGAATTTTCAGTCTGCTCTCATGAGGACAGGGCGAAAAAGTGATGAGGAGAGCAGGAAGTCAAAACATCGTTTCACTGTATATATACATTATAAGTGTTAACCAAATGTGGAAATCCCTAGCTATTTTAAATCTAGATTAAAACCACAAGACAATTTAAACTAATCCACAAGATACAAAATATAAATGAGGATGAATGCTTTATGCTAATTTTTAGCRAAATAATATTATTCTTTTTATATTCTCCAAAATGTCAAGACCATTTTTCATTGTTTTAAAAATTCACATCACAACTTTATGAATGAGATCTTTGGGTGCTAAATGATGATAATTATATCCAATTCTCAAATAACATACTTCCTTATCAGATGCTAACACATTTTATAACATCTTTTTTTTTACTTTACTACCCTTCCTGAAGTCAATGCCTGGAAAAGGGAAGCAACTTGTCACATGGCAGAAAAGTAAAAGTTATCCCCCTATGCCTCCCATTGCCAGGTGGTAACAAGTGCTCTGCTGACAAATCAGGTTTTGCAAATTAGATTTATTTTAATAGTAAATTAGCAAATTGTATTTAATTTTAATAGTAAAACAAAATGCTATGAAAAGTCCACCTATGCATGTAGAAAGCCTGTATTCTCATTATTCATCTTTGTAGTACTTGTGTCAGATAGATGTTACAGTACTCACTGTAATAATGGGGAGAAATATAAAGAGGTGTCAAAAAACATGACCTATCTCAAAAACATGGAAATATTTGAGACTAAAAGAGCATTACAAATGTCAGCATTTCTCACGAACACTGTAAAACCTAACTATGAAATTAATATTTGCAGTATTTGTAGGGGTTTTTGTTTGTTTGTTTTTTGGTTTTGTTTTTGTTTTAAGCTATTACATATATTAACAAAACTGCTGTAAAATACTGAATTTGAATTTTGGACCATCAGTGGTCCACAGGTCACGGCTTGGAAATCTGTGCTCTAAATTACAGTTAACAACTTAGGGGCATGGCAGTTCATGCCTTCTATAACTAATGAAGYACCACAACCTCCCAACTACCAAAAATTAAACCCACTCTGAACTGTTACAGTAGTTACTCCATGTTATCACTGAACCTGTGAGTGAAAAATAGAAATAGAAATTATTTCCCCACTAGGCACAGATAAAAATATATCCACTAAGAAGAAAAGATGCACAACAATTAAAATATAGAATAATTCTTTTGAATAGTTGGTTTTAATTTAGGTTTAACTTCAGAATGCACTGAACACACCAATACTCTCATTTTTTCTGAAAGTAAAATTCTGCCATAAGATACATCAATTTCACTGAAAAAGACAATGCTTTAAAAATGTATTTTATTTCAGAAATCAACTAYGCAACCTTCTCCCTAGAGTAAGAAACTGGAAGTTCTGTGATAAAATCTCTTCTGGAAAGTCAGTGCAATTTCATATCAATGGTGTGCTCTTTTTCCTGCTTTCAAATGGATTACTTAAATGTTTTAAAATGTTATAACCCACAATAATCTGTTCCAGGCACCAACGAAAAGGAAGAAAAAAATTACAGAAGTCAAGATGTCGCCTGGAAGCACTTTATGGCAAACATTATAAAGATAACACAGAGCAGAGAAGCTCTGGTTCAATCCATTATAAATACCCCATTCTTCTTAAAATCACAAAAATGTATTTATAGCAAAGAACTCTTACAGGCTTTTTCCTCAGAAGGCTTCATTTAAGTACAATTTGGCAGAATTTTTGGAACAAGAAAAGAAGAGTTTTATAAAATATTGATGTTTTACAGTCACCCTAGTCTTGATCTACTTGCTACAAAAACAAAAGCAAGGACTTTGGAAGATGACCACATCCGTGTCTACTAATTACACTTCAGTTTTTCATTTTGTCCAAAATGTGCTCTCTAGTAGTTATACTGAGCATGGACACTAAATCATCACTTAGACAATTAATGCCTCATTAAAAACACAAGTTATTTTTCTCATTTTGTTACCGACACAATATATTGTTTAACGAAATATATGGGATATAAAAAACAACAACAACAACAACAACAACAAAAAAGCCCCCAAAAAACAAAGGGTGAAAATACTGGCAAAAGATATTCCTGTGTACACAATCTATAGACCAAACCTCTATTTTCCCATATGTCTAAATGACAGTATAGATAGTTGCCCTCTCTTACACCAGGTCCCTCCCAAGACTTGGGGACGGAGGTGTACACAGAAGCAATAGACTACACTGACCCCCTTGTGCACTAAAATTATTAAATAATCACTTTGCGCCCAGAGATGATCAAAAGGAAGTAAGAAACAGCTTTCTTAGATTTCTCAAAATAAACTGTTTTCCTTTTTTCAATGAAAAGTGGCTCAGTGGAAAGCAGGAAACAGAAGATGTGMATATCTAGACTTTAGAAAGATTTTCTCATAAGCAAATTAGGGTTGAAGCATGAGCATTTAAAAATTTTCACTCAAAAATTTAATTTTCAAAAATATGGAAAATATTTAGTTTACAAAGGAAAGAAGCAAAATTACAAACACCAAATATACACTGACTATTTAATAATAATATAATAAGAACACTAAAAAGAAGGATCCAAAGTTATAGTGCAGCACGTACAAGCTATGAGTCAAGAATAAGACAAAAAAGGGGGACAAGTATCACTCTCATAGGGCCCAACAGAACATCACATGAAAGAAACGCATAGTTAATTATTTCACTTTATTGACGGTAGTTCAAAAGGGGTCAGTGTAAAGGACAACTTAGCATCCATTCAAATTTGCCTTTTTAAAAAAAAAACAAAACAAACAAGATTGTATTTTCTGACCTTTCTCAATTAAAAAATAGACAAACATGAGCTGTGGTCATTCAGGCGAAATGTGCATGACTATTGCTATTTATTGACAAGCATTTAGATTTGAATAATTGACAATTTGGAGAGAGTTTACTGTAAAATTATAGTTGGATTAAATTAATATCTTAATTTGAAATTATAATTTCAATTTACAAATTTCAGGCTGCTCAAGTAAGGGCAAAACCAGTCAAATATAAGCATTTAAAAAGGAATTTTTTTTTTTTTTTTTTTTTTAATACACAGTCCACCCAGCGTTATGCCCAGTACATGAGTTAGCAAAGAAAATCATTATCATGGATACTGTACTTTGCTTTCTTATCTGTATCTGCAGAACATAATGTGAAAAGATATCAGGTAAAATCCTAATTCCCTTCTTTATCATAACAGATAAGCTAGACAAAATAAAAAAAGCATACCAGAGAGTCCAAAAGTCATTCCAATGAACACTTCCAATTACTTATAGCACATTTCTATGATTGCAGAAGAAAAAAATTCTTGAAGGAATTAAGTACATGCGCAGCATCCTAACCAATACCAACAGATGCTCAGTGGCGAGCAGTTTTTAAAAAGAACCAAACTTCCAAAATAAGAATTAATCTCTCTATAGACAAAAGTCAGGAACTGCCATGCTTGAGGAACGGTATTCAGCATGCCATCTTTCCCTTTCTCTTCCTCCTTAGGAGCCAAGGAAGCAATGGTTGGAGTCAGGGAAAGACCAAATTCTCCAAGAAAAGCTGCGGTTTCACTGAATCACACACTACAGAGGCAAAAGCAAATGTAATTTTTGGTATCAGAATGATCTGTTACAGGAGAGTAATTAACGTCTCCCTTCGTGCTGCAGTTATTGAACACTTCTCATTTCCTTCCTTTCAGTTTCGGAGCCAGAGAAGAGAGAGCAAGAGCCGCGCTCCTGGGTACCCCGGGTGCCATGGAGGGGGCAGCCACAAAACACCAAGGTATTCTCTTTTTTTTTTTTTTTTTTTTTTTTTTTAAACACCCTGACTGTACTTCTATATCCAGGCACAGTCATCTCTTCTTAGAGCTCCAGCTTGGCATCACTCAACACACAAGCAATGGTGCTCGTGGCTGAGATTTGTGTGGTCTACGGTAAGCTCTGCTTCCTTGAAAATGTGTGGCATCGTAGAGTTTATTTAGAACCTAAGTCTCTCGGGCACACTATGTAAGTTTATTGTTTATCATTTGCTGGGGAAGTCTTCTGAGGTCAAGGTAAAAAGCAGGAGGTGATATTTGATGTAAATGTTCCAAGGCACGTTATGTGGTTGCATGGTTGCAGTGGCCCCCGGAGCACTTTGCTGGTGGTCCGTGGAGATCTGGCTGGTGGAAGGTGCTGGCTTTCCCTGTTTCCAGCTGCTATATCATATTTAATGTATTTTTAGCTTCACTTAATATTTTCCTAATATTCCTTTTCCATGTAAGCAATTAGTGTGGTTACCAGGGATGGCAACAGAAGTGATATTCAGCAGCCAGTGGGAGAAGAGGTGGTCTTTACAGACGTGTATGGGAGAAGATCCACAAGACAATCTCCTCATTAAGCGGTGGGGGGGAACCCACCCAAGAGCCACGGTCTTAACACCTCTATTTCTCCATTCACTGGAATGAACAATTTTTTTTTCCCCTCAGAAAATTCTGCTGACACATTCATTATTATCACGGAAGATGAAGGAACAAACAAGTTGCAGTTTTTGGCCTTGTGCTATGAAGTAAAAGCAGGAAGAAAAAAACCCCATGAAGTCACATTTGCTTACCTGATTAAGCTTACAAAAGACATAGACAAGCTATAAATGGGATTAAAAAATATATTAAATTGCTGGCCTCGATTTTTGCAGATTTATACATTTTTTTAAATCTTAGCTTTATAATGCAACTGGAAATTACTATGTACAGTAGAAATGTCTGCAGAGTTAACTCGCCAATCTAAAAAGTAGAAAAAAAGTCTTCTGAAAAACATTTGGCCATGACCCGCCATAGAATTGTGCTATTTTAACATTTATTTTTTAAAAAACTGAAACGTTTCTAGGATTCAAATAAATTTCCCAGCTAGCCTCCACTGCCTTTATCCATATTTATTTACTTTTATCTTGCCTTTGACTAATCGAAAGAGACTCATCATATCAATTGGAGACAACTTAAAAAATATTATATGGAAAAAATATAAAATGGGGAACATTTGCTGAACAAAGAAAAGCCTCTTTTTGTACTTTTTTATTTTCATTCCTATTTAATTATCCATGAAACTACACTGACTCCAATCTGCTTGAGCTGAGAGAAGTCAATCCCTAATCATGCAAGCATGCTTTGTATTACCTTTAAGGAAAAATATACTAAATATTAGAGAAGTTACAAATTAAAGTATTCAGCTTCTGAATTCTGCTAACTACTCTAACAACGATGCTTATGTATGAGTGACTCTTATTTAGGAAAACAGTCCCCAGAGATGGGGATTTTATGTTTTAAAAGGAGTCCTTGCCTCCCTCTGAAACGCAGCAGAGTTCAGGCTCCTAACGTCTCCCTCCTCCCCCAGATAAGAGAGGGGTATTTTTTACAATTCTCAAGAGCTTTTGCCTGATGCCTAGAAAACACCAAATCCCTTATTGGCTTTAGACGTCTGTAAGATTTCAGTAGAGCAGTCTCGCTCAATCACTTTCCAAGACTGCAACTGAGGGCCTTCCTAAACCTCAGCTTAAGAAGGATTTAAGGAGACTAAATTTGCTCATCAATGGCTGACAGAGTAAAACACAAAATTGCACAAAGCTGGACGGAAAAATCACTTCCATGTATGAGGGTTTTCCTCCCTTTTCTTCCCCAGAAGCTTAATCATCATCTAATGGTTACTGTTCTTCCATCGCTTTGACAGGGAGCAGCAGGTAATGCTTAAAAATTAAGCAACAAAAATAATATTAATAATTTGGGGTGGGTTTCTCTCTCT
>JAYKAV010002999.1:2010954-2089200 GCA_035582835.1 Phoebastria nigripes
GAAGGCTTGGCTTGAACACCTTTTTTTTTTTTTTTTTTTAAACTAAAATAAAAATAACCCCACTAACTCGTATATCCTGACTGGTAGGAACTTTCTCTGGCATCTGTCTGGACAGTTACAGAAAAGTAGGGAGTATAAATATGTTTTTAGAACTACACTAACATTTTCCTCTCTTTTTTTCCCCCTCTCCTTTCCCACAAAGGCATTATCTACAAAGGTAGGTATGGTAATAACACTAGTCTTGAAACCCCAGTCCATCAAGATAGAAGGAAATACAAACTGCAGGGAAAGCTGTTTTCAGCTGTTTCAGTGACATACTGTGCAATCATGAGCCTGCTTTGTACATTCAGGAAATTCTCATGAGTTTTCTTAATGAAAAAAAAAAAAAAAATCACTAAAAAAAGATTTGCTGTAAATATCTCGCAAGCCATGACAAAGTACCTTATAAAATATAACTATTCATAAACAGTCTAGCCTCTGGAATTAAAACACTGACACTTTCTATTAAAAGGTGCTTAGTCACAGTTCACTAAATATTTACAACGAATCATTTATTCTCTAATTTCATTGACTTTACTGTCGTTAGCAAAAGTCAAGAAAACTTCCTGCATGTGTGTGAATGGCTTGTGTACGTAAACCGCAGCTCGCAAAGTCAATTTTATGGAGGCAAAAAGATTTTCACATTATACAAGTAGGTCCTCCTCTTCTGTAGAAAACGATTTGCTTAAACTTCAGTTGGATGCAAGTATTCAAATGAATTGGAATCAAAAGGCACAAGAGTAAATGGACATCATACCTTACAGGATAGAAGGGAAAAGAAAAAGACACAGTTCCCCATGTTACCCAGCTCCTCATTTCTATCAGTAAGTTTTGCAGACAAATCGTGGCATCCTTTCTCTGTCTTTCTCTCTAAACTCAGCCAAGGAAATAGAAGCTCAAGCAAGGAGAGGATGAATGAAAAGTGTGTTATGCAACATTACAGAACCCATGTTATCAGAAAGCAGTGTCAAGATTTGAGCTATTGGTATTGACAGGCATTTCACCAAATGAAAACAGAAGCTTTTCTGCTGTTGTTTGGGTGGGGAGGGAATGGGGGGGTTGGGGTTTCTCTTTTAAGAACCTGATTGAGATGCTGTCCAAGCAAGGCAAGCTCAAATGGCTTTGTAGGGAAATGAGGTGCTTATAATAATAAACAGGTCTCTGCCAAAAAATGCAGGCTTTAATACTATCAGAAAACAGACAAATCTCCCACACTCAGCACTGACAATAACATAATTCTTCTATGGGTTTGTCAAAGGCAGAATACTGTAAAATGCTGTGGTTTGATGACACACAAATATCTTTCCAGTGAGGTTTACATTGAAACCACCTAATGGATTTATATCAATACCTGTATCTGAATGCAGCCTCCATATGGAGGAGTGTTTTCTTGTAACTCTCAAACCTTTCCATGGTTTGATATCATTAATTTGTACGGTACCAGCAAGGTTATTGCTATCCTCTTGTTGACATCATTTCTGCCTGTTTTTCCTGTTCTGACTCTTGGTTCCCACTATTGTTGCTTTAAATTTCCCGATGCATTTAAAGACAAAAATAGGTTTTGGGTACACGTCAAGATGACCGCAATTCCTCAGACAGAGAACTTGGATCACGAGTTGGCTGGCCTCGGACTCTAACAAGAACTATCTCTGTCCACAGTTACTTTACCAGGACCGACAGCAAAGTTGCCAAAGAATTACTAGTGAACATCTTGTAGGATAACAGCAGATTAACCACTAATCTATATCTATTGAAACAGAAAAATAGCTAAAAATCAATGGCACTTCCTAAATTTTTCAGTGGTAGTTTTGTCACAGAGGAACCAATTCAGAGGAAGGGCTCGATGTTTATTAAGTCATCTACTTTTTCAGAAGGTGAAATAAGGTTCACATCTACCCTTTTTGAAGACTCTGAGAATAAATACTATATTAAATGTACCCATATTTATTAGAATAAAAACCTCAACTCAAAAAAAACCCACAAACAAAACCCAAAGAAATGCTTGAAGACGAGCATTCTCCAATCTGTTATCAATAATCCCAGGAGTGAGGAACACAAAAGGCGCTATTTCCAAATCAACTTTAACTGTGCCCTAGCTTGTCTTGTAAATACCCAAGAGATCTTGGCTGCACGAGCCCAACTGGAAACCTTTTGTTGACCACAGCACATGCAAACTTTCCACAAGAATCCTGGAAACAAAATGTCTCAGTAGCACAAAGACAAATGGGACTCTTCCAAACCCTTTCCTCTGAAACAAAAAAAACCCCACACCATAGATTTGTAGCCTTCGTACTTAGCCTTCCCCCTTTTGAGGTAACACTGGTAAGACAGAAAGACCAAAAAGCTTTCCTGAAAATCAGGCACACCTCTAGGTGGTAAAGGGAAAAGTTTCACAGGCTAATGGCAGTGGGTCAACTTATAGTCGCAGGTGTCATTTTCTTGAGCTCTGCTTTTTAACAACTTATTCATATTTGACCACAAAGATTAGGCAGATGAAGAACCCACCACTGCTTCCCTCTGTTGAAGTATTCCATTGACTATCTGTTAAAAAGATGCTTTGGTTTTAGTATTAATTTACCTCGCTTCATTTTCCAATCAGTATCTATCATGCATGTGGGATTCAACRCTCTGAAAACCATCAAGAGATTCAGTCAATACAGTCACTGGAATTCAGACAGCAACTCAGTTGACCAAATGGAGGGTCAATGTTATGGTGATATGACTAGATCTCTAGGCTGCACAAACTACAAAAGGATTTTAGACTTCTACAGTACGTGAATTGGACGCTGACTTTGATCACTTTTTCTGTGAGATTACAGACCTTAACTTTCCATGTTAACAGTGACCAAGCACCTTTTGACATTTCATTTCATGAAGTACACAGTGAGAGAGTGAAAGAAACAATGTATGATTTGGAATCATTCCTGCCACTGTTTTCACAACACCCCTCTATTCCCAAAAGCCACACAGGAATATTTAGATTAAAAAACAGACCCACCAAAYGATCAAGATCTGCTACTGTCCCTATCATTACCTTTGATTCAAAACAAATCTCGTAATTAGTCTGATAGTTATACTTTGAGCTACTACACTTGACAAAAAAAAAAAACAACAACATATAAAAAGCCAAAAACTAATAGCATGTTAAAACATTTAATATTTCAAGGCTATTTCAAACAACATGACCTAATTAATGCTACAGGGTTTTAAGCATTTGCATTTTGACAGCCATTTTAACCAATATGAATGACAAACATTGCATAATGCATGATGAATACATAAGAAGTCATATAGAAGATGTCACTAACACTGATCTTTTCATGTACACTAATGAAAAATAATACACCTAATATATCACAGATGCCTATAACCAGTAAAATCCTGATGGTATCTTTTAGGTCTCTTACATGTTTTAGATTTCAARTTGACTCTGGATGTTACTTTTACTTACCAAAGTATCATCACAAACTCCATAGGCAATTAGCATATAATGCTTCTGAAAATACAAAGCCCTTTGTTCTAAACCACTGATAAATAACTTCTCTTGAAAAAGAATCAGGTAACAATGACTGATATAACATATATGTTGTCATTTTATTTTTAACACGAGTTACCCAAGCTTGAAACAACACACCCTACCTTATCCACAGTTTTATGGAAATAATTTTTTCATCATTTCTTCCAAAGCCATAAGCAGGGCAAGTTAAACGTCTAGTCTTCTCTGTCCTTACATGTGATTTTAATTCTGAATTTCTTTGTATAATAAAATAAACAGAGGTACTTTGCTTGGGAAAACACTACGTAGGAAATATGGTTGAATGACTTCAGATGCCTTTTCACCAACTAAAAAAATGACAAGAGTACTGCTGGTGAGAATGATTAATGTGCAAGCACAATTAACATGCAATCACATCCCTATATTTCTATCACATTCCTATATTCCAATTAATGGAACAGCAACACAGGTAAGGACTGAAACCCCAAACAACAGATTGGCATGGATTATCATGCCAATGTGGCAATTGAATGTGGGGAACCCATGAAATTTCAGTGCAATTTTAGATGCAGTGAAAGACTGTTTTGAATCACCAGTTAAAGCTTTCATAAGTAAGTTTAGAAAAAAAATCATTACAGATTATGCTTCTGGTAAATAATGAAGCTGATTATGCTGCTTTTTAGCTGGCATAGTAATAATTCTAAAAAATTCTTCCTATACTTCTTATTTCTTCCAAACACAGTCGTCTCATATTTTTTAGTTCCCTTTCCTAAATTGCATCAGCTATTCTAAACATTGACAGTATCCCTTCAGTATGCCACTTAAGATACAACTGATCTTAGTGCTCGCAACCTAAGATGGATGACTTTCCGCAACTAGAAAAATATACCATGTTTGAAAATATGCCAACTCGTGTTTTAAAGACTATGACTACCACTACAACTTTAGTCCATACATATGTAAGTCAAGAGATATTGAAAAAATGTATTAACTTGCTGTGGTCATACCTAGACATTCGATGTTCATATACAGCGTGGAGAAATTGGAAGAGTGGCATTAATCTAGATTTGTTCAAATGTTTTTAAAATAGACAAAATGTAGAATCACAGAAATCATCATCAGACATTGTTTAAAACATATGTTACTAAACTGAATACAGGGGAGGAGAAAAAAATTGTCTCAGTTAATGAACTTCTGTAATTACTGTTGTGGTTTCTTGTGCTTATCAGGAGCGAAGCACGCATGAACTCCAAATATCACAAAGACCTTTACAACTAGCAGAAAGAAGTCAGGTTAGATGAGGATACAAGGGGACCGTTTAGTTCATCTCTTGACTTGGTTTTCATCCAGCTCGTACACTCCAAAGGCCTTTAATCTCTTAACTACTGTTTCATTAGCATCTCTGCAGAGATTCAGGGTGTTTAGAATATCTGGGAGGCTTTCATGTGCTAGAGTTGAAAAGCTTCATATGAGAAACCAACAAGCCCTAGCAAAGCAAGTCTTGGCACACAATACTCTATCATTTTGAGTTTATAATATATGTGCACCTTGTTCCCAAGCCTGGCACTGCAAAAAGTTGTAAAAAAACTATCCTAACTTGTTGACCAAAGCCAAAAAGAAGAGATATTCAATATAGAGTGTAAATGCCTATAATCACTTCACCAGAGGAAACACACTGACAACCCACAGGCCTGAATTCTGGTGGAGTRACAGGGAGGAACGGGCACCATTATAAAGCTTTACAGCAAATAAGATTCAGGGGAGATGTTAAAGTTCTTGTGAAACCTCTCTTAAAGTCCTCAGTGAAGAACACACTAAGCAAATATGCCCTGAAAACCATTTGTGTGTGCTTGGTCCTTACTCAGCATAGGAAGCTCCCCCTGTCCCTTTCAGCTTTCTGAAGACTCCTAAGATTATTCAGAAAGTTTATTGCACTGTACAACGTAACATTTGCAAAGGAAAACCCACGTGGAGTCACATCTGTTCATTTGCAGAATTCTTGTCGCTAAACTAAATGAGTTTTAACAAGATTTTCAGGTAACAATATAACTAGGTGTAAGACAACAGAGTCTGTGCCACACTGTCAGAAAATCCAGCAGAAAATTTGTAGTTTAGAAAAGGAAGTGGGAAACRTCACTGGAAAGCCCTTCGTATCCCAGCCAGAGCTACAGGCTGCAATCCCGTCACCAAAATACCCCCTTGCAATGCTGGGAGTCGGACATCGTTCTCAGAAGGYAATCAGTCAGACAGCAGTCCTTACATTGCCTCCAATGATGAAACTTTTCAAATATCAACTTTCAGGTAAAGCAAAACCCATCTTTTTCTTTTTTCCCCTCTTCCTTTCATATTTCAATCCTCTTCTTTTCCCTTTTCACCTTAAACAATATTCAGAAATTAAATCATTTTCATCAGCATCTAGTCCAGAAACCAATTATATGGCATACTGTGAAAAAACCCATGAAAATGCCRCTACCAAATGCCCAAAAACTTTTTATGATCATTATGGGGTTTACATCCAGGGATAGGACAAAGAGCAGCCTTTTCTTTACTACATTTAAATTCTTTCACTTCAAAACACTTAAGTAAAGAGTAACCACTCAGGCATAAAGTAACCAGAATAAAACTGCCATCAAATATCAAACTGCTGAAATGGCAAGTGACTAGATACTTACTAAAAATTTTGCCCTATAATGTCCTATATTCTGGTAAAATTTCACTAAAAATTTCACTAAAATTTTAGCCAAAGCTGTTTGAAGATGTTTAATAATCATATTCTATTTCTAATATAACAGTTACTACTGACTAAATACTTAATATGAGACTGTTGAGAGACAACTACCTCATATGTGAAAGAGAATAAAAAGCACATCAAACTATTAATAAGTTTGTACTCGTAAGACAAAACCTTACGAAAGGCCTTTTGAAATGCTTCAAAACCAAGACTTTCTCTTAAAACCTGGTCTAGAGAATTCATTTTTGGCCATTAATATCACTGACAGAGAGCCTGAAAATGTTGAGTTCTCATGTCCCAAGAGGACAAGCCACAGAGGTCACACGTCCAAAACAYATGCAAGGTCGTAGCGCAACTACAGGCAGCTCCAAACCGCTGCCCATTTTGCATACCCTGCCTGCTTCCCCTGCCTCTGGACGTAGCCGGCCCAAAGAAACCCACATCCTAAGCCGCACGCCAGCAGGCACCTGGGCTGACTCTTCACACAGGATGACAAAGTGCTTTAAATTTACCAATGCCAGGTGGACATCCTCAAAATTTGTATAGTTTTTAAATAACAAAATTACTACATCCTTCCTGACCTTTTCTGCAACAAAGGTAATGCAAAAAAATTAGCAGCTCTCTCCCTAACCCTTACCATCGCATTTGAAAAAAGGGGACTGTCAAGGTGGGTAAGGCACAAGTTTCACCTACTCTTCTTCAACATAGATTTAATGAAGACAAATGACCACTTCATGATGTGACTTCTCAATACAGTACATGTTCTTAAGACTCAGTGACACTCATCTTTTATTCTCTTCATGCAACCCTGCTCACACAGCTGTGGGACTAGATGGCTTTGAGTGTGCACGTGCGTTAAGAGCAAGAGGATATTTAAAAGAGGAAATATCAATGAAATCTCCTTCCATCCTCCCATCCCTCAGCGAAATATACAATTAGGAGCTCTAACAAAGGATTATAAATTATTCTTCGCACCTAGCTTGAAAAATGACACAACATTATCTTTTCTTCTGGAAAGTTAAAAATGTCTCCTAATAAAGTGGCTGATTTTTAACTGTTCTTTAACTTCTGAATTTACTGGCTTGCTACTGACAAGATACAAAAATTTAAAATCACTGATATAAACATGTAGCATTTTATCTTCCTTCAGTCAATAATGCACAGGCAAATATGTAGTAAGAAATCTGCTTTTCATTGGCTTGAYTGAAGAACTTTTGCAAATAAAGTATGTTATTAGTTCTTACTTCAAAGGCTATAAACAGAAGTTGCCAAAAATAGTTTTCACAGTGGCAAATTTTGTCAGCCAAATGGGTGTCATCACACATTTTACTGAAAAATATATAGTATTTTGTTAACTTTCTTGCAAAAACAAAACACAGCAAAGTGTTATGCTTTGTTATGCAGTCAAGGAATCAGATTCAAAACCATTCAGGAAATCAAAGAGAGGTTTAACTTTACTTCAGGCCCTTTGGCTCAGAGAGCAAATAATAATTTAACAATAACAATTAAATGCATTGATTTGTTTCATGTTATCAAGTAACTTTCTTACTTGGCCTACATAGGTCCTTCATTTTTATGTTTGCCTTCAGAGAAGCTATAAAAACTTTCAAGAATAAGATTTCTGCTTGGCAGAAGTACACATTATAGATGAGATCGCTTGCTTCCTATCCAGCCTAATTTTTAAAAATTTTTAATTTTTAAAAATTAGGCTGGGACATTTCACCTCTAAAATGAAGGTTTTGGAGCACATTAATTTGAGCTTGAAAATCAGAACTTACTAGGAATTGCAAATATTTGCAGAAATAAATTTGAAAAATTGCATTTAAAAAAAAAAGTTAAAAAAAAAAAAAACTAAAAATGTTTTAGCTAAATCTAAATAAAGATGAGGATTTGGTGGGGGTTTTTTAATAATAACCTGTATGGTCCTGTTAGTGGGGAAATGAATAAAACTGATTAGACAGGTGTTTTTTATTACTATTATTTTTGAGCTAATTCAGTTTTCCAAACTTCCTTTCCACAAAGCTAAGTTTGCATGCATTTTGTAATTGTATTGATGGTTACATATAGTACTACATAAGCTTTATTTCATATTTACAATATATACCAGCATTTGTTAAGTGTCTATTAATCCTTCTTTACATGCTTCGGTCACAGTGAACCAGTTAATATGGATCTTTATGTTCTAATCAGCAAAAGAAACATCACCTGGAAATACACAGATAAGTTTCATCGGTCCAAACTCAGAAAGAAATCTCTCTGCAATCATACATATTTCATATTTGGGGAGGGTTGTCAGAAATAAAACAGCTGGAGAAGATTTTTTTGTTGTTGATGTTCATTTCTAGTCATCCTCTGCCTGCAGCTTCCCCCGAGTAAATCCTGCTCTTGTTACTACACTTTGTGGTACAGCAGCATCCGATCAATGTCTAATCTCTGTTTTCATAGATGCAACCTCAAAGATGCTTATTTTGAACTTAGTCTGTTATACGTTCATAAACGTTGAGAAGTGTTCAGGATCATATGAAGGAACTAATTAAAAGAGGTATTGTTTCTTCAAAAAAATGCTGATGAATAATTTAATCTGGATGAAGTAATTATGAGATTATAAACTCATTAAACTATTACTTTAATGAAACCATACAGATCAGTAACACAAACATTCCTCACACCTCTAAAATACAACCTGCATCTCAGCCACATCCTGGATCTAGATGGTGCAACATCAGCATACAACTGTGTTATTTAACGCACTTGCTTCTTTTTAATATAACCTCCTGCTAGCTTCTTCACTTGTCTTTTTGGAAAATTTGCAGAGGAATAAACCATAGGGAAACTTCCAGCCCATTAACACTCAACATTAATTCCCTTGGCCCTCCTGGGAAGAATGTCCTCACCAAACGGTAGCGCTGGCCAACTTACGCATTGTGAATTTACATGCTAGTCTACTTCCTTATGAACTTTCTGCACAAATAAATCCAAAAGGTGTAAAACTTCCCCCCAGGCCCCAAACCCAACTCTCTGGGAAGGGCCAGAATTCGTGTATTTTATATCRGCAAGCTAAAAACTCCTTAAGATCTTACTTATTCATAACTGAATATAGGGTCTGCAATTGAAGAACAAAAYGAATCTTAATTACAGGCTTTTTCCTAAACAACGGTCCTCAGGAGTCTGAGCTGGATTAATCTTACATCTGCCATGTATAAATATATACATCTGCATTTCTTGATAGCCTTATGACAACATTCACAATCTTCTTCTACCTTATGCTTAGGAATGCAAAATAATGAAAAACAATTATTAAAACAAATCCCAAATTCCTGGCTGAGGTTTTCTAGCTCATGCGCTACCTGAACTCCACTTGGACAGGGCTGCTACCACCTTCCTATGAGACTCCCTATGTGCTGCATTTGAAATCTAAGTAATTAGGCAGGAAAGCAATGGAAACCAGCACAGAGAAAACGGCACAGCCCTGTGGAACCAAACCCCAGGTTTCAAAGAGAGATATATATTTTAAAGCAAGAACACCAAATCCAACTACTTAAGCCCTCTTCTTTTTGTGTTAAGTGCRGAATTAAGCTTGAATCCAGAGATAAAAATCACAGTGCGGATCCATCTTTCACACACAGGTCATTTTGTATCCTCTGACTCTTCTATTATCATCTATAGCCTCTAAACATTCTACATCCATAAGAGAAAAAAAATTTCCTTCGGTTTGTACATTTCAGAACAGATTTAACGCTTAATTTTAATCAACTGACCACTTATTAATTTTTGCCTCAAAATCCATTTTTTCCTCAAAGTCCATGGTTTTTTTCTCAATATTAAGATAAAATTTACATGAAAACAAAAAATTGATACCATCCATCTTAATTAACCCAGTGCTAAGCTTTGCTTCCCTTACCAGGAATGACCTGGTTAGCATAAACTCGGTTCTTAGCATACTTAYGATTTAAATCATTTCACATTTGTAGCATAGACCACATGTTCTAAGCCAAAGAAAAAAAGAAAAAAAGGATAGCAAACTCACGTATCCAAGTATGCACTTTCAATTTACTCTAAAATCAGATTTCTATAAACAAAAGTCTTGATGTAAAGCATTTCTATAAAAATGGATGAGAAAAAAATTGGTGGTTTTTGCAGAGCATAGCAGAACTGGAAACTAAAAATATTATTTTAGGTGGTGAAAACAAAACTTTTTGCATATGTAAGTGAATTATGGTAGGTTTTCCTGTTGCCTGTAATTTAGCTTCAGTAATGAACAGCTTTTTGGGTCTTTCTGTGTTGTGTTTTTTTTTTTTTCCCTGGGGACGAGGGGATTTTAGCATTTCTTAGAAGTCAACTGAGGAACAGCATCTGAAAAAGATAAAAACAACTACTGATAAAATAATTAATTTGGTTTCAACACAGAGGCTATGGAAATGCTGTTGTAGAAAACCAAGGGCAAACATGTGTCTTAATTATAAATCCTAATCCTTCATTTAATTGTTTAGTTTCCACAAACTTCCAAAGTTTGAAGTACACTGTATGGAACTTTCAAAATTAATTCCACTAAAACAGCTTATGATTGCTTCCTGAAGTTTCTAAATGATGCTACAATTCAGACTTTTACATTGCATGTTTGTCAATATAGAGGAATTTTTTTTTTAAAACACAAGTCTTGGCAATTACTGCGTTTCACTGGAAAGGTTATGTACTTAAAATAATTTTTCTCCCCCTTTTTTTTAATAAGAGTAGGAAATAGTAATGATTGTGTCTAACATTTCAATCATGTTTTGTAAATTAGGAAATCACTTACTAAAGGTGAGCAATCATTATCCTTAGCGAAGTATGYGAAAAGTACTGTGAAAGTAAATTAAATTCCTTTTTCATGATCMCTTAATAATAATGAAAATAAATTCAATTGCAAGTAATATCCATTTGCCAAACATACGCCATGCATAAGACCAACAAGAYTTTTAATGGCCTTTTTTACACTCCCATTTTCAGCAAAACTTCCAGGAAGAGGAGCGGGAGTTTTGCTTTAAGCAAAGAACAGGGACTAGGTCCACAGAAACATCTCAGGTGGAGATAACAGTTTCAAGGGAGGCTTCAAGAAATTTGGATCCACAGCARATACAAGCTTGTGACTGAATCAGAGTTTGTGATGGGAAGTTTATCAAGGGAACAGAATAGCTCATAAGACTATCTCAATGGCTCGGTTGATAGCTAGCAATAAAACTGCACACTTTTTACTGCTTACTCATGAGAAGCACACCAGCAGAATGACACAGGGGAATTTACCCTTTTCAATACAGTTACGTCTTATAAACTCCTTAACTGCAAAGCTCCTACTGAAGCTTAATGAAGACCTAAGTATCACAGGTTCAACAAATCAAAGYGAGACGTTCTATATTACTTGCAAGATTTGAGCACCCTTGGTGGAAAAGTTTACATACAAAGAGCAATAAGAAGGTTGACTGAAAGTCAGAATTCAATTTCCTTTTCTGATGAAGATACTATTTTACAGTACACAGAGAGCCATTAAGGTCCTATAAAACAATCAATAATCAATGTACCTTTTTGTAAACAAAGGAAATAAAAATAAATCATAATGGTTAGCAATGATGTTCAGGAGCTATATTATCCAAGGTCTGATTTACTACAAAGATGACATCTTGGTGTACCTCAAAAATACTTTGTCTCTACCAGCTTCAAGAGTTGATATTTTTAAAAAAATTGACATTTCCAGTAATTGCCTCATTTTTAGATCCACCATCCCTGTCCATTTTTATCTCTCAGTATATTATTGAGATTTGCTCAAATGTATTTAAAATTTTTGTTTAAAGTGACACTTTCTCATCTAAGTAAGCCTAAGTAAACTGTTCCATAGAGAACAGTATGAACATCCAAAGCAAACCTATACGTAGACGCGCTGATTGTACTCTCGATGATAACAGTGGTTGCCTAAAAATGAACCTGTGTATCCCCAGCAGTGAGTGACTGTTCCAAATTTCTAAGTGGCAGTGCTTTTGTATTAAAGTTTACCTGAGCAGCAAAATCCTTACAAAGGTTAAACTGTTAGCTGCCCACAGGTTAGAGCTCATCTCCTTTTTTCTTCCTCTGTGCTGATGTATTTTAAAGCAATGGATATTAAGGCTGCTGATTTCAGTGCTGTGAAGCAAGTATTTCCCTGGATTATTTCAGAAGTCATTGCAAGACTTCCAAAGATCCAAGTTTTGAAGGGCATCTTCCTAAAAAATCTCACAGCTACTAGGAAGTATTAGTTAAATAATTTCCATCATTTTCAGAAGAGTAGAGGTATAATCAGAAAAAGTCAAAAGAGAAAATATTCCTTGAGAGCACTTATCCTGACTGAATAGCCCACATTCGTCAAAATACAAAATTTCCCAGCTTGTCTACGACCATCCTTATTGATTTTGATTGCTACAAGGGTGGCAACAAATGACTTTGTTATAGGCCTTACACACTGGCTATTTCAGATCCATTTCTAGATCTGCAGCAAATCATTGCTGTAAAAGCAAAACTCATGCAGAGCAGTGAAAGTAGCACAAATTGCAACAGTGGCAGGGTAGGAAGTAAAGCTATGGTCTTAGGGGAGGGTCATAAAGAAAGTGCTAGTGAGCTGTAACAGGCATGCAACCACAGCCAGAGCAGTGCATGAGACTCAGCTCTGTAAACTGCTGACTACCCTAAAGAGCCCATGAGATTTAGAAGTTCAGAGATGTAGATTTGGAGAAATTTTTCATAATTGTGTATGGTAACACTCGATTTTTAGAAGTTCATATTGTAGATGCACATCTGTAAAGCTTGCTGCAGCTAGGAAGAATGAAAAATACCAGAGCATCAAAATCTTTGGAGTGGGAAAGGGAGGAAAGAAGGATAGAAATCTCTTGCTTGCATGCCTGATCCAGACTGATAACAAACCCAGAACGGTTCTTCAAGATCTTTATCCTCAGCCCATAATCTGCGTCGCTCATCATGTATCATCACCCAGAGAACATCATAAAGAAGTCCTGAAAAAGAGTTTAAGCACTCAAAAGCTTCTCACTTGTAACCAGCTGTCTCAGTTTATGTAATAAATCACCTCTCCCTACAAATCCTGCTTCACTTAAATCAATCTCTGTAAGTACTCAATGATCACTTAAGTCACCTAATTTATTTCAATCAAAGTTTTGGAAATAAGCCATGATTGTGACTAGTTATTAAGGCTATTAGGGGACGGCAAAAAAACCAAATTCAGTATAAAATCATAAACGATCCTTAAGACTCCTTTTACACTACTGCTATATAACCTTTTTTTTTTTTTTTTTTTTTCTTTCTTTTCTTTCTTCTTTTCCCCATCACCAATAATGTTCTGGTTAAAACCATCACTGCAACAAAGCAGAGGAAAGGGATTCCCAGCTTGTCAGCTCTGGTGCCCAGCTCTTGCAGACGCAGTATCTGTTGCCAGAGAGGAGATCTTCTCAAAGGAGATCTCGAGCAAGACACACTTGTTGAACAGCATGCAATATTTGCATCTCATCAAGTGCAACCCTATCTTCTTATCACGATCCCATGAGCCCTTATAAGTGATACAACAGGCATGAGCCATCCCCAGCGTACCACAGTTCTCACAGACACACGTTGTAACTTTCTACTCTATGGTCAGTAACTTTGCGAAACCAGTCTTCTGGGACAATTTTTTAGATTACAGAAGGATTAACTCATTGTCTCTAATGAATATATTAGTGATAATATAACAAAACATCCTAAAGACAGAAAAAAGATGAGCATGAGGTTTATTTACATCACAGAGACCAATCTCAGAGGCAAAGCAAGAAAGTGATGAAACCCATTTTTTAAACAACGTGTAAGTTTTGGCTCGCGCTTCTATTTCTCTGATATTTCAAACAGTGGACTCCACGACACATCAGCTGCATAAGCAGCTATCTATCCATCCATCCCTGTCACATGCCCCCTTACCTTTTGCCTGCTAGCCAAGAAACAGCGTGTGCCTCACGTAATCCACCGGCAAGCGGGTGCCGCTCGGCTGCTGGGTGCACACTGACCTCTCAGCTTCTGCTGGGCCAAACAAACGGCTCCCTGCCCATACGTTGTGCACGAGGGGGGAATTTAGTATCTCCGATATCTTCATCACTCAGCTAAATGTGGTTAAAATATGCCAACGATTTTAGTTGACATGAGCAAGACAGCATAACTGCGTAAACTCACCTTAGCATACCATGCTAGAATGGAAATCCTTAGTTACAACCATCGTGCACGAAAGAATTTCAACACTCAGTAATAAAAGTAAATAATGTTGTCCTTTAATCACAGTTTGATGTTATCTATGAGTAATAACCATCATCAGTGTTACACGCCTTCTAATTTGTACGTGGTGCTTTTCATGTACTTATAAAGTTACTTTAGAGATACAGGCAAACTGTGACGAGCACAGCTGAAAGATTTGCTCAAGATTACAAATAACACCAACGGCAGAGCTGAAAAGACTGGGTGTCCGTTCTCTTGACACCCAAGACACCACTCCAACAATATGGCATCTTGTCTCCTACGTAACAGTTTCCATTGCTGGACCTCAAGGACGGTTTTTTATGTGAAGTTTGGCTGGACCCTAGGTACTTGCTTTAGAAAAAGCTTCTATTTTCTCCTTCCATACAGTCTTGCCCTTTGTCACTACTTAATTATCTCGGCGCATGAATTACCAGTTCTTTTAAGTCTGAAGCCTAAACAACATGGGAAGCTGGGTGCAGGATCAGGACCCTGCMCAAGTGCACGATTTCTGCTCCTGTGCTCCACTACCAAACCGCGTGTTGTGCTCAGGGGTTTTCACCAGTGAGAAGTTTGGAGGGGGGGAGAGCTGGGCGGGGAGGTTGGTTCACTTGTTTTTTAGAACTGAGGAAGATATGATCATATCTCACCTAATCTAATCACAAATCAAATTACAATTTGGTTTCAAACGTTAAAACGAAGCTCTGATTAAACTATAGAAACACTGCTGTATTTTAAGCCATCTCTCATTTTTGCTGTTATCATACCAGCTACTAATTAAAGCAAAGAAGAATTGCTTGCTATTAAAAATGATCCTAAAACTCCAATCTATGACCAAGTATCTGGATAAAATGCACAAGTAACTAAAAAGATGGGAATGGAAAAGGGATGTCTGTAGTTGCTATTTCTATGAAAAAAAGTAAGGGCGAGATCTTTTTTTTTTTYCCCCCCTTCTCCCAAACCCTCAGGCATCAGACCACACAAAGACATTTTAACTGGTCAAAGCTCAGAAATTTAAAGAGGAATTCCTCTGGACCAAAGAAAACAGCACTCTTTCCAGAAGAAACTATGGTGGGTCTAACTGAGGTCCTTAAAGCTGAGACCCTTTCTAAGATGCAAGACTAAATTGATTCTTAAATACCTTTCTGAATTTAGAGATAAGAAGTTTATTGACTTTATAGAATGCTTTATATTTAGTGAGTAGGGACCAACACAATGCCCTTAAAAAACCCACAAAATTATTGTTAACTGACCTACAGATCAGCATTCATCAGATTCTCCCAAGGATAACCACATTTCTGAACCCCACCTGTTTGAATATGACAAAAATCATACCGTAAATCACAGAACAAACGCACAAACAAGGTTTTGAGATCACCAAGACTTGCTAGAACCAGATTTAAGATTCCCTAAAAAAGAAGCAATTAACTAGACGTCTTAGGACAGAGACCAGGATTTGGGATAAGGTTTGCTTCAATATTTGAAACCGTTTGGGTATCACTGGGATAATCAATTTTCAATCACTGCAACAATTCTTATCTTTACCAAGAGAGAAGTAGTGGTCCACTTGGTGCTTAAACTCAAAGCAGACCCAGACCAAAGCAGATCAGCTGAACTATAGGATCATAATATTTCAGTGGCAATCACAGTAGTTAAAAATTTTAAAACTGAGTCCTAGTAGAGGGTCACTGTCAGGATCAAGCATCTGGCAAACTGCTAAATTTCTGTGGGTTAAAATCTATTTATCATAAGCACTACCTTGAATGATAACTGATACTCACACATTAATCTAAAATATACACATCCTATTAAGATACCAATTCTCCGTATCAGAAATCTAAATACCAGCTATGTAACTAACTGGCAATTATAATTAGGAGTAGAGAATATGTTATGTAAACAGTACTTGAGTTTCTACTGAATTAGTGTAAGACTTTCTTTTGAAGCAGTGACATGATAAAACGATCAGATTTTCACAGTGTATAAGATCATCTAAACCTTGTCAAATAGAGCATAACGGAACAGGAATGCCATATCAACAGAAAAGTTATTTTGATTATATTTATCTTGTAAGTACCTTCATTTTTTTTTAATTTTCTAAACTGGGGCATATACCAATTTACTGAAAAATCCAGTTTTTAAAAATATCAATTAACAGCTATTCTTTTCCCACTGGAGGAGCATTGCCATTTTTAAATGACAACCTTTTAACTCAAGATCCAACTTTAGTTGTCGGCCCACAGAATTCAAGAATGTCTGGATTTTGGCATTCAAGTCTGAGTACAAATTAACATAATTCAAACAGTAGCCAAAACACAGCTATTCTGAAATTAATCTCCCCAAAACTTGGTTTTTGTATTTTTATATTTTACCATCTGAAAGATCATAAAAATCGTATTAACACAACTTCCTGAAAATGCAGCAAAAATGTTTTGTCAAAAACAGCTCTAAAGCTGGTACACTAAATATCTACTTGATACTAAATATGGTTTCCATTTTTATGGAAAACCTTTCCATTATTTACATTATTACTATCAAGAGAGTTTTCTGGAGTCCTTTTATTATTTAATTTCCATCTGTGAATAATTTATATTCTCTTTTAATGAAAAACATTCCTTATGTTTTATTTCTAATGTATTGTTACAACACCTTTCCATCTGAAGTTATTAACATCTCAATAACATATACATATGTATTTGTATACATATACACACATATATACATATATACACTTCTCATCTAGTAGTTTTTAAATCTTGCAATGGATAACATTCTTTAAATACTGAGGGCTTTTTTATTTTTAATATTTTGGGGACAATGATAAGGACTTAATGAACTGGAGTTAGGAGGTTCATTGACAAAGTGAATTCAACACAAAACTGTCAAGTTTATGTCTACAATATTATTTTTGGCAGCAGAGTTCTTTGATAGGCAGAAGATGCAAAGAATTACAAGCACTGAAGCCTGAAGAAGGCCATGTAGAAAGAAATACTATTTTATCAGGGCTTAGTATGTAAGGAGACCCTGATACTAGAGTGAGACTACCTGACCCTACTCACAGCTTAACACAATAATCCCTTTCTAGTTAAAACACTTTTGAACAGACACTTACAATTGTTTTTTCCAAAAAAGTACTCAGTGAAACTTTTCAAAAAAGTAATCAAAATGCTCTAACTCACGTGAGAATGTGCTGTATCTTCCTCTACTTCTTAAAAATAAAAAATAAAAAAATTGCAACAGATCCTTTCATCTTGTACTGACAGCAAATATATTGAACACACAGTATTTCTTGGAACTGAGATAAAGTGCCGTTCATTGTCAGAATTTAAAACTCATATTAAATTGACCTCAGCTTTTAAAAACTACAAGTGCATTTTTTTTTTTTTTTTTAAATTACAGTATTTTGTTACAGTAAGGTAATTCACAACCTCAGAAAGTAACTGTCAGTGGTGTGTTTTATTTTTACTCTTTGCTGAGTGTAATCATACACAGGACCATCTCAACACCATTGCTACTCACTATTTGTATAATTTAATTCAAATATGCTGTAAAAACTACTACAGATAAGGTTTACTGGTGGATCCCAAAATACAACAAATAGATCGTGTTCAGATCAATGATTTAAGTAAAACTTCCATCCAAATGCAAGGATGGTCACCTGAAATCAAAGCTGGAAGGCTGGATCCAAAAGCCAACAACTCCGCGCAACTCAGGACTACAAGAAAAAAGTAAATAACCCACTAGGTTGCAGGATCAGGGCAGAAAGAGCTCCATGTAGTCAGCACAGTACCACAGCAAGAACAGAACTCAACGGCATCGCTGAGAGCGGAAGCGTAACTGTATTTCTTCTGTACATTGGAAAAAGATTTTGCAAAATTTGGAATGGTTATATAGTTATAATTCAAGTTCTAGAAAGAGTTGAAATTTAAAAACTAGTTATAAATCAGAATTAATTTGATTTTAAGTTTATATCACAGTTAACAGCCAAGAAAGCCTAGATCAAAAGCTCTAGATCAAAAAAACTAGCTACAACTAAAATCAAATGTAGCAATCAATTACATCATTGAACCATGGTACACATTATGATTTAGTTAGCAAATTCACCAGCCTCCACAAAGGAGCTGCCACATTACAATGACAAGCTTATACAGAGGGTTAAACCATGTTATCATTTTGGACTCTTTCTAGGCTTATAATCTAAACTGATTATGTAATTTAATTAATTACTTGGGTTGAGTTAAAAAAAAACAAAACAAAMCCACTTATGCCTGTTATTTCTGAAATGTTATGAGACAAAAATTATTAAAAGACTTTTTCTGTAAACAAAGGAAAATTGGATTCATTAGTTGTTTTCAGAGCAACGTATCCAAAACATCGTATGGTACTATCTGTGGCAGGACTACATTCACCATTTAAACAGCAAAGAAATTAAACATATCTATTTTAATCAAATTATTTGAAATATTAAATGCTGCTATATCTGGAGAAATAATTTACTGTACAGGACCACTTTTAGGGAACAAATAAAACTGGCATGCCAAAATAAGCCAGAATTGTAACACTGGATTTCTGGCCTCCTACAACCTTTTATTATCTCTATAAATAAGATTATAGTTAATTATCTATCTCGTATGACATTTATAAGGAATAGTTAAGCTAGAGAAAACTGGCTATACAGAATCTGCTATAAGAGCTGTTTAAAGTAATTCAAATATCCATACAGATAGCATGAAAATATAGGGGTGAAGCTCTGAGTAGCACTATTTGTCCTGGAGTTTGATTACCCCAGACAATACAGACGAAGGTGTGAAGACAACACAATTCTGATTTCAAAAACCCCTCTGCAGCATTCCTGTGCAGAGAGACACAGTTATGAGTCTGTCTTCAGAAGGACTTCTACCATTCTAAAAATACTGTCCCACAGCTGTTTAAAATTTATTTTTTTAGACCATAGCACCACTGTTTGGTTGTTTCCAATTTCTGAAACCACAAATAGTAAAAGTGTACTCAGTCTACTGCAAACATAAATAGCAAATGCACGCTTCAGCACTTTTAAAAGGATATGGAAATTGGCAACAAAAATGCAGTTCATGTTGAAAATTTACGAGGGCCCTGCCATATTTCTTCAGAAATACAATCAGGTAAAAATTAGGAAGATCTCTACCAGCTGGGTGGCATTTTTGTGTTTTCTTTACTTATATTTTTTTTAACTGAAAGACTTTCATTATGCAACTTCTGGCACTTGATAAAATAGAGCATGGTACCTTTGCTAAAACCACAGTTTCTTTGGTTATGTTTAGCATTACACAAACATCTTTCACCTTAGATATCCTCTTGCGTTAGTGTGTTTAATTTCAAATACTCCAAGGCACATTACTTTTTGACAAAATTATTTTAATAGCGATCAGTAAATGAGATGTACAAATTATTCTTTCCCTCCCCCAATTTCACAGGTCATTTAAAAATAATCCAACCCTTCTCAATTACACTTTCATATATTTGGAGTTTTATGTACATATTTCTATTAAAAGCTAAAGTAGTCCAATAATATCATATTTTTACATGGATTTATTTCAAGAAACACAGCACATAATGGCAAAGTATCTTCTAGGTAAAGGTAACAGTAGACATGTTAACAAATGTGATTACATTCTTTTGATGAACATCAAAAGTCTGAAAACCTGAAGGAAATGTCAATATTTTTTCGTCTGAAGTACACTTCTTGAAAGAAGTCTGGATCCCAAGGTAGTTGATGGGGTTTTAAAGTCAACGGGGCTGAGATTTCAGCCCTACCGTGTGTGAATTCAAGTGAGCTCACTAAGGAAAAAAAAAAAAAAAGGGGAAAAAAAAAAAAATCTATTTAGAGAGCTATTTGTGAACTATTTTATCCTGACATAAATGCAACTAAAAGTAGAAACAGGTAATATTCCTTTTGATCCAAAGCAGCATTTTGGTGGTTTCTATAGCAACAGACTGTTTCTATCAATGGCATACCACTAAAAACCCTAACCTTTGAGATGTGACAGTCCTAAAAAAAAAATAAATACAGTAATCCATGAGTTCACACCAACAAAATCTTTTAAAGTATATATATTTTATAAAGGATGGAGAGAATTTTTTTTTTCCTGATCACTTGCAGCTAAAAAGATAAGCTAAAAATATATACAACTTGTTATAATTTGGGAGGAATTTCTTTTGGTACAGAGGTTACTTGCTACAAGCTTTACTAACCACGCAGTTTGGAGGTGGCATGGGCATATATTTATGTTCTTTAGAACAATTCCATACACTTCTGAATTTTTGCCGAAGTAGACATTTTGCGTATTTGCAGAAACCAATTTTCTAGTAACCTTGAGTGAATTGCAGAAATATATGCATGATTTTGCCATGTACATTATATAAAAAAAAAAAAAACAAACTGGAGATAAGACGATCACAGTCAGACTATGAAATAAAAATTTGTCCAACAGGCCATAACACATGGGATAAAAGCCACACATGTTAAATACTCTGTTAGATACATTTTTGCTGTTGACTTGATCATTTTTTTTCTTTCCGATTTACTAAGTCTGAAATACTACATGTTTCTGACAGTCAGTAGGATACTGTGATTAAAACANAAAAAAAAAAAAAAAATTGGAAATGGATAAAGTGCTCTTGTACCGAATTTCCCACTGGTACCTGACCCAAATAAAAACTCCCAAGCTTGGAGTTGAAGCCTTAAGAGGAGACATGAGTCTAGAAATAACAATGAAATTGGTATCATGAGCCTGCAAATGATCCCAGCTGCAGACATGGGAACAGGTCATGACCTCAGGCTGGCAATCACTGCCTGAGGAGGTGGCAGCGTGAGCTGAGCGTGACTGAACTTCCTTAATATTTTTATATGCATGTTAAGATTTATTTTAAGAATGCACCATAGCAATTAGTTTATAATATATGAAAGAAAAAAGTCAATTTAAAATGAAATCACAATTTGGCACTTATCTGTGTTATTTAGCCTAACTTGAAGGTCTTTTATACAGAGAGCGCCTTACATTTTTTATTTTTTTTTTTTTAATGTTGATATATAGAGCCCGGCATATTTTTTTTAAAGCTATCATTAGTATTTTAGAATGAAAATTATGTGCTGCAGAAATAAAGATTAAGAGAAAATACAAAAACTTCTCTTAATTAACTAAGAATAAACTGATATGCACATCGCACTAATACTATAGAATTACCTACAGGATTGGGAACTTTTTTCATTCAGGGGAGCAGGGGGGACACTCGGTAATTGCTTTGCTTCAGAAACTTTGTGTTACACAGGTATTTTTCACTGGATATTATGCTTTGTGATGGAAAACCTTTCCCAACTGCTCATTAGAAGAAAAATATTAGTTTAAAATTTAAACTGTTTGCAAAGTATAATTTTAACTAGGAAAATTCCTGTTGTAAATATAGAACTGAAATACTGTGATGTGGTTAACTGCACCTGCCACCCAAAAGGGTTTTGCAATATTATGCATGGACTTTAAAAGGAAAAATGATTTGAGAGAAGCAAATAATGGCAAGACTACTAATAAATGTTTGATTAAATTTATTTAAAGGAATCATTTAATTCCTTTTTAAAAAATACTCCATCCAGTTTACTAATATCTACACATTCAGAATTTAAGTACCTACTTTTGCACTTACATTAAGAATAATATTTAAATACGTGATTTTCTTGAAGGTCATCTTCAGGGCTAAGGCACACAAAAAAATAAATTTAACATAGAATCAACGCTGTTTGCCCATCTGTTAATATGGGCTTAAAGGATAAACTACATTTGTAAACCACAACTTAATATGCTATGAAAAAAAAAAAAAATCCTTAAGATAGTAAAAGATACAACCTAAGCCCACTGAGCCCAGAGGAAGAAAAATTTGATGCTTCTAACCATAACATACTGCACTCTCACACGGGAAAAAGTTTTATTCTACAAGCTGTAGTTAAATAAATTATACACTCAATATGCACGGTGCAAAAATTTATACACCTCACGCAAAGCAATATTGAGAGAAGCAAAGTGTAGCAAGCACCAAATCTTTATCTTAACTACAAAAATACTCTTTAGAAGAAATAACGTAACAGAAGAGTTAAGAAGTAGAATGCCACTGGGAATATCACAGAAAAAAAGAAAAAGTTTCAAGTCTGTCTTATTTCTTACTGGGAAGCAGGGGAGGAGATATGGTATAGAACCAGTACAGTAGGAGAATGAGTGTAGACGCTAGTAAAAGGCAATAGAAGACAGCACTGGCAGAAGGGAGACAGAGCAAACAGGAAAGCCATTGGCTTTTCCAGTCCATTTTCCAGGGGGCTTTCTCAATGGAAAACATAAATTTTTTGAACTTACTAAATCTTGGGTTTTTTACTTTAAAGGAGAAAAATATTTAATCCAATTACTTCCTTCGAATCACCCTAAACAAATTTTAAAAATAAATAAATAAATAAAAGAAAAGCCAAGAGAAATCTTCATTCTTGTAGGAATAGTCAGACATTTGGCTTCTAGAAATATGCCTGCTTAAACCAAACAGGCAGCAACAGAAATTGGTCCTTTCTCCGGATACAGTAAGTATCTGTCAGCAATATTTACAATTTAAGAAAATAAGTTATACAGTTTTCCTTGAACACTTTTCAAAATTTCCTGAGCAGATTCTTGAGATGCAGCGGGACAGCACTGCAGCTAAATCTGAAAAAGCTGAATAAATGAAATTTATACGTTGCATTGAAGAGCTCTTTGGTGCTGAACATCGGCGTAACTTCTACATAATAAATTATTTCCTTAATTTGATGCACTTGAAGGTGCATGCCCAATATTAGCAATGTTCTAACCTCTGAAATGAAAGGAAATAGCACTCTAACAACAGGCAGCAGGCATGTACTTCTTAATTTTAACAAGATCCTATCCTAAAAATTAAAAAGGTCTTCACTAGAAAACTCAAACACGGAAGAATTTGGGCTCCAGTCCTTCAAAGACATACACATAGGTCTGTAACGGCAAATAATGAGAAGCCCATTAGAATTTACTGGCACAGCTCCAAGTGTTGAAGTTCAGTGTGCTCTTAAGGATAAAACCCTGCTAACATGTACGAGTTTGCTTAATTTAAGCCATGCGAGCACACCCACYGTCTTAAAAAGGAACTACGCTTGCACATAACATTTGGCCCATGCCAAGCCTTATGGTACAAACCCTCTGGAACAGGGTCTGTCTTCCTACCTGCATAAAGCCGCCATAATCACAACTGGGCTCTTTGAGCGCTACCACAACACAAACAAATAAAATTACACACAAAAACTGCATTAAACGGTATTTAGAGTTGCAAAAGTCTGCATTCATAAATTGGGAAATGCCAGTCTTAAGAGGGACTGCTTGTCTTAAGACGACACGTATTTTTTTCCCCTTTCAACTGGAAGAATGCCTGCCTCTGTCCCAGCCCACTAACAGGGCCCTGGTGCCATGCCATTATCTTCCCGGTCCCCAGCTTCTCATCTTGGTTTCATTCCTCTCATCCAGTAAAATGTGGTCTTTTTGCCCCACCAATCCATGTCTCACCCCCTCCAGGTGCTCTCCAGCTTTCACAAATAATTGCTTATGGCAAAGAAATGATGAGAATCCAGGRTTAAGCCAAAATCCTGGGTTCTTCCCCACATCATGGAGGGAAGTATGTTCTGCTGCAACAATTTATTTTGGTCTGGCAACTTAATATATAGTCTTTGCTTAAGTGTGGTGCTATTCCTCATAGAGCAGATGCCTGCCCTCACTTACTTTTAATATCCTCTCCATTTTAATCAACCTAACCATTTTAATCTCCCTCCCTGGTCCTGGGGCACCAAGAAAAGGTGTCACTTATAGCCTCTCCGAGCTGCCAGAAAAAGCATTTGCGACACCCTCACAGCCCTGAGCTCAAGCATGCTCTGTAGGGATGCAACCATGAGACCATTTCACTGTCCAACTAAAAACCTTCCATTGACTACGTGCAACCAATCTCTTTTCGGGACATCTTTCCGTATGAGAGATTTCAATTCAAATGGTTAAAGTGTGGCAAAGCTACTGAAACAGAGGAACCACAGCAGGTCAAGGAACCTTAAAACAGGCAACGGTGCTGATCTGAGCCATACTGACACCATGGCTGGGTTATTTATATGAACACATTTATGTATTTCTGTTCTGAGAATTACCACTCTTTTAGATCACTTCACAATAAACATAACAAATCTCCTAAGTAAGGTTGAATCACAGATTTCATATATCAGTAAGAACATGCTGGACTATCCAATGTGAATTACAAAAAATATTTCACAGGATGAAGCAAAACTAATGTTTGGCTGATTTTCTTATTTTTTAATCATATGYATCTTTCTACCATGCAGAGAAGCCTCCTGAAAGGAGTGCCACAGAGACACAGAATAAATGCAATAGCAGAAATACTCTCAAATAAAAATCTTGTTAAAATGTTGGTAAGGTCAGCAAATTGTGCGGGGTTTTTTGTTTGTTTGGGTGTTTTTTTTTTTTTTTTTTTTTTTTTTTTTTTTTAGGGTGGTAGAAGTTACAGAGCATACTAAATTATTAAATGCCTAATACAATGTGAAAGTATGGATCACTTCTACTCAAGTAGAGGTCAGCATTAAAAAAAAAAAAAAAAAGAGAGAAGAGTGATAAAGGTATGTAATCATTTAACTATTCTATTTCTGACTATTTCCAAGAAACATCTTGAAAGAGAAATGCCTAGATAAGGTATGCACAATATTTTATATTTTTTAAAAATTAAAACTTTAATGTAGTATATGTTAAGTAAAATCTACTTTGGCTGAATACTAGGAACGATGTCTTCTATATTAAAATCTGTGCTCTTAACTAATCCCCTCATACATTTACTCATTTCTTCTCAGTTATGCTACAGTTGTTCTTTCAATAATGAAGTATGTAACACATCTCCCATTTCCCTTTCCCTATTTGTCTTTTAAAATTCCATAAATAAAATACTTTTACCTATTAGGCATATAAGGCATATATAAATCAGAAATTCTGCAGAACAGAGCTTTTGAACTCGTATTTTCAAAGATCAGTTAAGAAATATGTTGCTCTAAGACCAAAGTCTTATTTATATGAGTTTGTGGCTTAACTGACACGTATTTTTCTGTGACAAGTAAGGGCAGACAGTTTGTATCTTAAATACCATAATCCAGTTTTCAACCCATGTAGACGTCTGGAAGGGAACCAGTCAGTAAAGTAAATTATATTATATCCCACTGACAGTCCAAATACAATCCATGAGATTCATTACTTCTACCAAAAACAAAAGAAAAAATATGGGAGAGGTGTGGGAGGGTCAAAAACATTTGCAGCTCACAAGATTGCTTAATCAAAGTAAACAGACTTCTGTTTTTAAAAATACAAATAGCAGTTAGTTCTTGGTTTAAATGCAAAGGTGGAATATAAGCAATAGCTTGCTACAGTTTTATGTGAGGCCATGGGCTAACTGTTTCTGTTTTACAAGCTGCCAGGAGTTTGACCTCTTTAATTTGCTGGGAGACATGGAAACAGCACCTCAAAAATTATATTTCTTAGCTAGTATGAATATTTTCTCTCTGCATTTCTTTTACATGAGTTTATGTAGTATTTATTCACAAGAGATTTTTCCAATTCTTAGATAGTGGTCTCTCACACATGACAGACTTCATTGATCTAGAAGCCAAGATGTACAGATAATTGCAGTCAAAGCTGCAATTTAGCCCTTTTTAATTCAAAAGTAACATCTGAGGAGGAACATTTCTGCATGAATTAGAATCTGAAGCTAAATAGTACTTTCTTTTCTTTCAGTAACCTCTTCAGCTAACAGCCCAAACTGGACATTTACAAACTGGATTTCACCTTTACCTTAAGTGGTTCCATATGAATGAAGAAAAATTCAGATTTTTTTTTTTTTTTTTTTTTAGTAACAGGAATTATGAATACATTATAACTCAGATCATTAGTTTATTCATAATGTGTACTTTTTTAAAATTAAACTAATCTAAACTTTATGTATACAGAATATTACTTATACTATACAAGATGCAACCAGTCCCTTCTCTCAGTTGCAAATAAAAAACCAAGCAAATGCCATTTTTAATTATAATACTAGCCTGAATTTCCACATGAAGGTCACATCATATTCTACAGAACAAGAAATTGGAAATGAGGCACTAAATATGTAGCATTAATTTTTTGTTTTAATTGTACTCTCTGATTCTAGTCTAACTAACAGTATTGTATTGAAAGTTACTGATGTTGTTGCATTTTACAAAAATTACTAATAGTTCAAAAATTTTAGAAACAGATAATTTTTCACTGAGCTCTATCTTTTCCCCTGAAAATGCCCACACAGCCATCATTTCAGCTTGGTAGTATTCATATACATGCACCAATGGGAAAACACTCCTTTGTTCTGACTGAAACTGGGAAGTGAGGAACCGGGTATTATCTTCGGAGCTAGCAACTCCTTTGAAAACACTGTATGCATCACAGCACTTTCAGCAGTTAAATTGAAATTTATTTCCATAACACACAAAAACGTTCCATTTTTGTGAAAATAGGAGAAACCTCTTTATAAACTTGATAGCGACAACTGTAAAAATATTTTAAGTCGATGCATAAGAGACCATGTTTTTATTCCATAGGCTTGTATTATGGGAAGCTTAAATACAGATTATCTCATTCAGTAACTCCCCACTTTACAGTAGTAGCAATTCATTCTAATTGCTTGGGTAGCACACTCAGGAAAAAGAGTATTTTTCCTTTTCACTGAATAATGTTTCATGTTCGGTTAAATGCAGGAAGTTACACCACCATTGGAATGCGATTGTCTGCAACTGCAGAGTTACTTCTTATTCATAGGTTTGTGTTTAGCTGAATATTATAATGTTAGCCATTCAGCATTACTTCTCAAAATATCTTTAACTTCTAACTAGCTAAACTAAAAAGGAATCTATCCACTACAATCAAAATAATTTTAAACCATGCATAATCATTTTTCACAGAATTTTTATCCTCCTGTATGGAGCGGATTATAGTAAATGAAATTCACACATGCTGTTTCTTATTCAGAGGAAAACACAGAATAAGGATGTGGAGAATTTCTAGCCAAATCTTCATTCAGATCCAAGATCCACGGACGCCACTGTAATTGAGAGACATTCACAACCAGATAGCTGTAGACTTCATTTTTGTTTAAAATAATACCTCTTCTACATGAGTTCCAACTAAAACATTAATGTTATTTAACTTCTAGCAAGCTGCCTTGAGCTGAATTTACAACAGATTACAGTTTCTTGTTTTAATTTCGTTCAGAAGAGGACATTGCTTAAAACCGTATACTTATATTCACATGTAGATTATGTAAACGTGCTGCTTCTTTTCAGACTACTATAAAATTATGTGTAACGAATAACATTCTTCTTTCGGAATTTGACTTGCCTGGCAGCTGACAATGGAAAATGAACTATTCCTCCCATACCTCAATATATGCACTTTACTATGCAAGTTATTCAAGCTCATCATGCACAGCCTAAAAATGCCTACTCATAATGCCTAGCCTCTCAGAAATCTGAAATGGGTAATTAACTGTCAAAGAAGCAGTTTTATTGCCTTCAGATTTCAAATAAGTTGTGATTTAGTTCCACTGTTCTGACATTCTGTGTTGTATCAAAAAGAATGATTTCAAAAGCCACATTTAAAAATTTTTAATAAGAGGGGATATAGTGTTTGAATTATATCATATTAAAATGTGTAAAGTAAAAACAACCCCAAGAAATATTAGAAGAGGCATAGCTGCCTCTGTGTTTTTTACTAGGGCTCCTCACCTCTATAAGAGATGCTTATTTTAATTTTTAAGACATTCTCAATTTCATATTGATATGTTTACACTGCTAGCCTACAAAGAAGAAAACCTGATTAAAGCATCAAAATAAGTTGATTTCCAAGGTGATCTTATTTTAAAATTAACTCTAAAATAACAAAGAGCTGCTTCCTCAGCTATTCCATACACGCTCATGTGCTGCTTCTCAGCTTCACCAAAGGACACTCCCCCAAACATCTGCAGCTGACTGAAGTCACTTCAGTCCTTTGATTTCTGATTTGAAAAATTTATACAAGTATTTACTCAGTTCAGTAACCTCACAACTTTAACAAACTTTCATTACTAAGTTGTGATTGGAAAATGCCCATAAAGACAATCACATTTTAAAATTATTTCATCAGTTTATCCGGTTTCCGATTTTCCACACATAGAATCTTTATAAAATTTTATTTGCTAAATTGATTTATAATTTCAGTTAACCATGCAACCTTTTGTATAACTTTTAAGCAACATAACACACTTGAAACTGATGTTCAGATGCCAGAAGAAATGGCTATCCTTTATGCAGTGACTTCAATCCAGTTTCATTTGGCGTAACAGAAGGGATCATGCCCCTCAGAATCCATAACAAAACCAGCCTAATACCCAAACACAGTGCTTTCATATATTCAGCTCCATATATTTCCAAGAAAATAATATTTAGAATAAATATACTCATTTTAGAAACAGAATCAAACAAACAGCTTTTGACGCACGGTATCCACATAATAGCATTTAATACTTGGAAGTTTGTAAGAATAAATACAAAATTTCTTTTCAGAATTTTAGCATTAAGTCTAAGGCAGCAGTAGCTGTTACTACACTATAATCTTGGCAAATGTTCCAGCACATATTTGAATTTGATTTATTAAAAATTATTTCACGGGTACTTGCTGAGGTAAGTTAAATGAAGCCAAATCACTGAAAATTCTACGCTGCTGAAACACTGAAATTCCAAAAAGTTATTCCAAAGGAGAAGCATTTTTTTCAATAATTTTAAGCTTCAACCACTTCCCTAAAATTTTCTAAATTATCACATTTTAAAAATATATAAATTCACAGTTAAATAACATCTTAGAAAGCCAAGCTAAATCTTAATGTTGCTTTTCTATCTTGTAATAATCACCAAATAACATTTTTCTCCTCAGTGAGCTACAAAGATAAAATTGCAACTATCATATTTTTTAATTTGGATCAATATGGACTCTTTTCCTAATCCATCTTTGAAGTATGTTTTCATTATGAGACAAAAAAAAAAAAAAAAAAAATCTGTTTTTGTTATGGTCTCATTTAAATGTGTTTAAAATAAAAATACATGAAACTCAGAAGTAGCATTTCTGAGCAAAACATTACTATTTAAATGAACAGCAAAGAATAAAATAGTACTTGAAAGCACAGAATAAAACAGTACTTGAAAAAATCAGTTTCTTCTTTTATACCTCTTGAGAGAGTTAAGCTGTAAAAATACCTATAGATATAATAAAATAGCTAAAAATGTATTTAAAGTTATTTTCCACTGTGATCAGCAATTTTAAAAGTGAAAATAAATGACATTATCACGTGACAGGCCAGCATGAGACACGTAGCTTTAATATTGATTTGAAATAGCCATTTTCAAGGAACAGTTGAAATAACAGGGGCTAAACGTTCAATGTTTGAAGTAAGTACTGCTAGAAATGGCAAAAAAAAGTGTCAATGGAAATTCAGTCACCACACAGACTCTTCATTTTCCAACATCAATATACTGAAGAGAAGGTCTCAACTTCAATACTCACATTCAAAAATTATGTTAACAGCACAGAAACCTATGCATTTTAAATTTCTATATTTGTTAAATTTGTTTTACTTTCTCTGCAGTACATTGCCCAGGCAGGAAAATAAAATTGGTAACCTCTCAGTACTTTAATTTATGATGCCACAATTCAAATCATAGCAAGTAAGATTTCACATAGTCAGCACTGAAGTAAGATCTGTAGACACTAAATGTAACATGTATTTAAAGAGAAAAGGAAAAAAGAGATACCGTGCACAAGGTAAACTTTAAAATTAAATGAAAAATACATGCCATTATAAATCAGACTAAAAGTATTAATTACAGTATGTTTGACTATGAAACACACTACCCAATGATTTTTAAATTGTAGCATCTCAGAAGAAATTTGAGTTAACAATAACAGAGTAACTTTTACAAGGAGCCATTACTCTGTAGAGAATTAAACTACAAAAAACTCTTTCTTCTTCACAGTAGCCTCTTATACTCCAGTGTCACATCTGCTCATTAAATTTATTCTATCTCTTCCTCTAATAACTTTCTGTCCTCTGATTATTCCACACCAGTAAGATAATACCGTTCCCAAACCATGCCACCGTAGATGTGTAGTTGGGAAAGGGTACAAGCTGGTTCCAAACCACCTCCCTACCAAATATAAGTATATCCAACTATGGTTTAAAGTGAATAAAAACAGCTCTATGAATAGGTATCACAACTCCAGCTTTCCATAATTTCTCCATAAACGTGCACGTCACGAAGGTCAGGTTCTCAATTTGGTACGACTTCTGTCCCTGGTGGCACCTTAGTCCAGCTCAATAGGATCAAGCCACAGAGCAACTATTAAGACCCTCTGGGCCCTGACACCCATTCTGTGGATGCAAGTCAAACCCCTGGGACGCAAGACCCATCCAGCTGGCTGCAGTCCAGGCTACAACTCCCCCCAGATGCCATGAGGGCACTCTGAAAAAAATGGGCATTATTAATAATATAGCCCATAGTACATTTAACTTTTATGTGGAATATAGGGGCAGAATTCAAGTGTCTGTCTTCCTAAACCTGTTTATAGGTAGGAGACAGATGGGAGACAGATGCCCACTTCCCCAGAATAGGCATTTCTGAGCATATGTTGAGGAAGTAAAGCTAAGTATGCTGTAAACTATCATACTAAATACAATTACAGAATAATTTAGGTTGGAAGGGACCTCTGATCATCATTCAGTTTAAATTCCCACAGGGGGTGGTAAACTATCTAAGTTATATAAAAGACTAGGTAGTCTTCAAAAGCTTATAGGACTTAACCGCTGCCTGAGCCTTAGGTGGATTTCAGTGTCCAAATCTCAACTCAGGCTGATTAAACTTTGCCTAATACTGAGGTTAATTTTTCATTAATGCAATCCATAAGTTCACATATATTGAAATTTCCATTTTTTTTGCCTCAAGCATTCTTTATGAATGCCATTAATGGAAACCTACTTACTTGCATAGTCCAGTGTCTTGCCATTGCAAATAAACATCAACTATAAAGCCAGCTGCAATTTGAAATGCTCTACCTTCATTTCCAATAGACCATAGTAACAATTCGTATATTCCAAAATYCATCTGTCTTTATCCCTACTAGCAAACCGTATGCAATTCATTTTCCACCTAAACTCCTTAAACTTCTCTTCTGGCTTGTTCTCTTACTCAAAGTTTTCCCAGTGCTGATGAAACCATTGTACATTGCTATCACTTCAAGGCATCATAGGTATTTCAACCTTTCAGCRAAAGATTTTCCACTGGTTTACCCTCACCTTCGAATTAAAATTTTCTTTACTTATTCTTACACTGTAACTATGCTCCTGCAAAAACTTGCAACTCATTTCCTCCTGCTCAACACCTTCTTTCTGTCCTATTCTTTCTCAAGTATTGAACTTTTTATTGCTTCCTTCCCCCGGCTACTCACCATTTCCATGAAGACTCCCACACAATATCCTTAGGTCCAACAAACTGTTTGTTCATGAAAATACACTTTATTTTTATTTTGGAAGGTCATGTACAGATGATCCAGTATGACTAAGAAATCAATCTCCTACCCATGGAGAGTTACACTTTCCATGAGAGGCAGGCTTACTCAGCTACTTTCTCTTTGATAGGTGACTGGATTTTTTGCCTATTAGGTCAGCTTGGACAGTAAGATTTCCAAAACAAGGTATGTCTTATTTTTTCTGAGAATGCCATAGACTATAAAGGTACAATACAAAAATTAGCTTAAATTATTAGKTCTTTGTAGCTAGTCACAATAGGGAACGTAAGTGAGAAAGGCCCAGCTTCAATGGACACCATTATGCTGATGAACAGCGAACAGGAAGATAACAGTAAAAACCACTGAACGCTTAGCACCTCTGAAAGATATTGTTGCTTACAGAGAACAATACAGRTAAACTCAACTATCCTTTGGGATGTATACTTTTATCATGCTGAAAATTCAAATACCAGGTTTGTCACCTGGTTTGGACAATTTTTACTAGTTAACTATTTAAAATTACTACATGAGTAATAGTAATAAATAATACAAAAGTTGTAAGACAGGATGCTTCACCAAAATGATGATGATAGACACTTTTTACTTTGTTTCCTTTTCAAATTTTGTTCTGTGGCTCAAAACTAATAGGAAAGGATGATCCTCACCTTACTAAAGGGGTTTATATATAAAAACATCTCAACATACGTTAAACTGAAAGCCCTACATTATATCCCATAAAGAACATCCTACCATAAATTTGAAAGTGTTAGTATAAGCCAGTGTATCTGTCCTCCTTTGAAGAGTGGTTAAGTCAGATACCAAACAATCAAGGTGCCCCAGACCATCCACGTCCATCCTAGTAGAGAACAGAGCATGCAGACAAGCCCATGTCTTTTCAGGTTGGTTTTCAGAGTACAGATATATGGGCAGAAAAAAAAGGATTTAAAATACCAATCTGATCTACTGCTATACTAAATAACAGTGCAATATTTTTATGAACCCCCTTAATCACTTGAAAAGTATGGCTGATGAAAAGATGCTGCAGAAAGACAAATGAAAAACATACTGCCATACATACTACTTAACATAATTTAAATTTTGCTGTACCATAATAAATTTAAGCAAGCCAAGAGCACACTGTCAAAAACTTTATAAACCTGAAAATTAAACCTTTATAAAGCAGAAAAATATCAATATAATGAGAGCAATTAACTGCAGGAAGAGATTTTAAACACTAAAGCTATGTATAAATGAGCAGCATGGCTCATAGTGACAGTATCTAGCCATTCAATGACCACCCAAGTACAGAGAAGTTTAGAAGCAAGTAACGAAGCAAGTAACGTATTTCCTACAACAATCTCAAAACTTTCTGACCACACACAGGTCGCGTGGCAAAAAAAGAAAAATATTAAGGAAAACAGTCTAACAATTTAAACAAACAGAAGTTTATAAATGTGTTTTATTAAAAAATCCTAATTGATCACATCCAAGAGCTTGAAATATGAGTAGAAAAAGCCAGCCATGAAAAAGTGACAGTAACCTGAGGGGACACGAACCATTTTTCACTTTTTAATGAAATCTTCACTGAAAGGATTGAAATGTTATCATGAAATTTAATTACAAGTGAAATTCAAATCTATAGTTACTATATGCATTCTAACTATATGTCAGGCAGATCAGCCTCAAAATACATTGAAATAACTCTACATAGATAGAAGTACTGTAYGTAGAATACACAAGTTTGAAAACCTGTTGCTCAAGATGCCAAAAATAGCATCTCTAAGCATGACTTTTTTTGTATTACAGTAACAACCTGAGGACTTAAAGTGATCATAGAATCACAGAATGGCTTGGGTCAGAAGAGACCTTTAAAGRTCAYCYAGTCCAACCYCCCTGCMRTGGGCAGGGACATCTTYMACTAGATCAGGTTGCTCAGAGCCCCCTCCAACCTGACCTTGAATGCTTCCAGGGATGGGGCATCCACAACTTCTCTGGGCAACCTGTGCCAGTCTCTCACCACCCTCATTGTAAAAAAAAGTCTTCCTTATGTCCTATCTAAATCTATCCTCTTTTAGTTTAAAACCATTATCCCTTGTCCTGTCACTACAGGCCCTACTAAAAAGTCTACCCTCACCTTTCCTATAAGCCCCCTTTAAGCACTGATAGGCTGCAATAAGGTCTCCCCAGAGCCTTCTCTTCTCCAGGCTGAACAACCCGAACTCTCTCAGCCTTTCTTCACAGGAGAGGCGTTCCAGCTCTCTGACCATTTTCRTGGCCCTCCTCTGGACCCGCTCCAACAGGTCCRTGTCTTTCCTSTACGAAGGACCCCAGAGCTGGACGCAGCACTGCAGGTGGGGTCTCACCAGAGTGGAGTAGAGCGGCAGAATCACCTCCCTCGACCTGCTGGCCACCCTTCTTGTAATGCAGCCCAGGATACAGTTGGCTTTCTGGGCTGAGGGGCTACAGTTGTAAGCGCAAGCAGAGAGGCAAACCATACATGGATAGCCCAAAAGGCCCACAATAGAAGTTTAAGATAAACCATAACAGCAAACAGCCATAAAAAAGAAGACAGATGGGTAGATGGAAATAGTTGGAAAACAGGCAGATTTGTTAACAGCAAGGAGTAATCACGTCTCGTTACCTGCCTAATTACTATCAGCAGTGGCCCCTAGGCATTACAGCTAAGGCAATGAAAGAAATTTAAATTCTCTGAGAAGTACACTTATAAATATCCATGCTCCTCACCTTGACTTTTTGCTGCTTTCTAGCACTTCAAATGACATCCTTTCTTTTTTGCTGTTCCGCTTGGAACATTTCTCTGTTTCACAAAACACTTCTGTTCCTCCACCTAAATTTCCTTCATTATGTAGAAATAAGGTTCCTGGAGAACCACAGTTTTGCTGACTGTTCTAATCACACTTTATCTTCCCTCATCTGTGTGGGATGCCAAGCTCTTAATGGCCAATACAGTATATCAATCTTTATTTCTCCAGTGTTGTTAGAATCTACTTATCACCTTAAACACAAATGTTTATATGACAGTAGCAAACAAGTAAAATTGAAGGGTAGCATGAAGATACCATAGATAATTTTATCTTATACATACTATGAATAAAGAAGAGCTTTTTAGTAAGCTATAATTTTAATGTACAGTATACATCCCTATTAGAATATATAATCATATTCTTCAGCTATTGTTAATGCAAAAATTAAATACTCAAATTTTGTTATAGATCTACATGGTGCTATGGAACAAAATACATCCATATTATATATAGGATACTATTTTTTTCCAAAGTACGGTACTATATGTGTACAAAAAAATACACTGATTAAGCCACAATGAAATAACCTTTATTTTCCTCAATAGGAGAATGCCCTCAATAAAAATACTAGAAATGCAGGTATTACAAAAGATCTCCAAATCTTGAAAAACAGTACGAGTATTTAGCTTTCAGGCATGAAAGTGCATGAATGTCTTGAAAATGACCAGCATTTCATTTCTAATGTTTTACAGAAATGAACTTTCCATAATTCATTTCTTTCTTGTAATTTCCTCAAGTCTCCTGATGCTGACTCATTTCATTGGCTACAAAAAGCAACAGATCAAGACTATTAAGTAACAATTTTCACTCAAAGCAGGTATTTATACTCATCTACACTTTGTGGTAAACTTGCTGAAAATAAAAGCTAGTATTTTAGATCACTGAAATGAAGTGTTTGCTTAATTAAATATTTAAGCAAAACAATCTCCAGTCTTCCTGAGTTGGCCATAGAACTTTTAAGTCCTATATAATACTCTCTGCTCCAAACCATTTCTGTCATGGAGAGCTACACATTCAAGAAAACAAATATTAACACATAATTCATCGGCAAGATTCGTTTCATGTCTTAAGGAGGAGGCCTTTTAGGAAAGAAAAATCTCTTWCTTTGGGATATCTTCTCTGTCTTAAAATCCACCACATACACAACTTGATCAAAGAGATATTTCCATCAGCAATTGACCAACATACTCAACTGTTCAGCATCATAAGGGGAAAAACTAACAACCTGTGGTGTACTATTATCCACTTAAAATAAATTCCAGCCTTGAAACATGCAACAGCATCATAAAAATAAAAGTAGCACTCTTTATTATCTCAAACTACCAAAAGGAACAGAAAGCTTGAAAGTGCTTACAGGGTGGTTTCCAAATATCCTGATGGAGACTATTTACAGGTTAGTTAAGACTTTATTGAATGCCAAAATTTAAGGAATAGGAAAATGTAAATAACTGAAATTTAGCAATAGTTTTCCAGATAATGATCCAAGAATGGAAATTTTGAATAAGCCTTTAAATACCAACATGCTGATATGTATAAAATATAATGGTCTCTAACAGCCAGTACAAAAAGAATGGAAAAACGTAATCAAGCTATGCTAAATAAAGCCTCCTGATTTAGCAAAACAGATTTTACATAGCCTTCAAAGAGAAGCATTGCAAGAAAGGATCTTTTATTCAGATTTTTTCAAATAAACTACGTCTGGTTAGAAAACAAATTCAATCAAGCTTAAAATAAAGTTTTGCCATAAACTTGTAGCAACTCCTCTACGGAATAACTGCATAATATAAACATTTCTAGAGTGTCTGATAAGAAGTGATGAACACAAACGTGAGTTTTCATTCAAGTATTAAGAACACTAACCATTTATGACAAGACAACAACACATCCCCAAAGGATATTATCATGTATTGAAGGTCTGAAGGCACCTAGTTTACATAAATGTCAATTCTGCACCTTCACTTGTGCTTTTCACCTGATACAGAGCATCCTAGTCAGTGATGTGGTAAAGATTTAGTAATCATTATTTCTTTCCTGTTTTTCCCCATCAGAAAGAATTAGGGTTATGGATTCCAGTTAGCAGAGAATTTGGGACAGGCTTTGCTGAACCAGTCTGTCTTTGCAAAGCAAGGAGTCTGCTGCTTTAGAAGAATTTGCTGTAGCGATGCTTGGCGACTACCCATGGTCAGATACAAGAAGGGCAGCATTGTTTCTTAAAAAAAAAATCCTATTCCCATTGTTATTCTTGGTATCTGCTTCTTGCAAAAGTTCAGTTTGGAGAACTAGAATAAATCCTTACTGTTTGCATGCTATGAGATAATAAGAACAAGTGTATTTCACTGTTTGGCACAATACTTCTATTTAAGGTGCCAGATTTGGCAGTACTACATAAAACAAGATTCCAGTATCTGACTGTTTGAAGACAATTCACAAAATCCTTTGAGAGAAGAAAGCGACATATCGAGCTTATCAACAGTGCAACTGATACCATAAATGGCTTCAGCAAAGGCCTGATGTCTGGGTAAGTCAATTAGTGAGATGGGATTAATCAGTGCTAAGGAACTGCTGCAGCTTTCCAGGGCAGCGTCCTCACAAAACAGAAGCAGTAGTTAGCGCCAGTTCATTCTTCACTGCACAAGGAGATAAATCAAGGCTACAGAGGTAACCTTTATTGTAGTATTTCCTGATTTTTAGTGCTTCATTTTGCAACACTGAAGTTCTTTTAACATAGTTCATAAAATGCAATTTGCCGTACTTTTTTCAAAATAAAAATAATAAACACACATGTTAATCTCAAGGCAAACATTTACTGCATGCATGGATCATGACCAATTTTGGAATCTTCAGAGTCAAGAAATTATCACCTATCATTTGATTTAATGCAGGAGCAGGTAAAAATGAAAGGTCATTTATTACCTCTGAAGATTTTCCATGTGGTTACTTGAAGGATCTACTACTGTTTAAAACAAAGCAAAGAAATACTGAGACTCGGAACTAATCTTATTTCCAAATTCATTAACAGAGACGCCTCAGGAATCAGTTTATTCCTTTCTGTTCTGATCCACAGAATTGCCAGGTGCCATCCCTGTTTAGTGCCTGTCTCTCGCCTACAGGCCCAATATTGATTTCTCACAGCCCAGTTTTTACCCTTATCTATAACCCTATTTTATTTCCCCCCCCCCTTACCTTTCTTTCCCATTGCTCACCTGCCATCACGTTACTCTATTTTAGGTTCCTCTTCCTCTCCTTCTTAACTATTTTCTTAGCATTTACCCATAACATCTACCCCAGAGTTCAGTCTCTCCAAACGCACACATCACATTGCACCACGTCCCATGCTGAGATCCATCCACCTTTGACTTCAGTTGCTCCTCTTAGGCATCACAACCACACCCAGCTCTCGCTTCCACGGTTCAGCACCAGAGGACTGAGAAAGACCATGCACAGAGAACATGCAGGGATTTACTATGATGATCCATGTATCTATCACCACATACTTTAATCACCATGACTGCTGTCCAAGAACAAAGACTAAAACCCAAAAAAACTTATAATGGTACAAAGCTTAGAAACCCACTGCTCCTAACAGTACAAAGATCTGAAGCTCATGCAATTGGCCATATGTTGCTCTTCTGTTGTGCCTTTTATGTACCCATTCCTACTAAAAGACAATCCATTTCAAATTCTGTTTTCTTGTAGGCTTTTCTGGCCTCCATACTAAACACGCTGCTGAAAAAGAAAACCCTATTATTTCACTGAAAAACTAGTGTCATCCAACAGAGGGCAAGTGATAAATGAAGGAAATTACTTTCCAGAATCTTTAAAATGAAGATTAGAGCTTACGTGACTAGATGAAGTTCATAAAAGGCCCTATTTCACTTCCTTAAGAATAAAAATTGGACAAAATTAGCTTACTTCACACACTACAAGCAGAAACTTCCACTGAGAAAAATAAAACTTTTATCCAAAACCTTCTGCTCATTGCATATACTAAACCTTTAATCCAGTCAATTAGAAAATTACTTGATTTCACTGTCTTCTAAATTAAAATAAAGGGAATTTGTGCCATACAAGTGATTAACATTAATTTAACTTATTCAAAATTCAGTCAAATTCCATAAAGCTAACCGGCGATAAGACAGCATCTTGAATTACATTTGGGGGAGTAGACGGGCACTGAACAACTTTACAAGGCATTGGTCAAAGGTTTTACTTTGTGGTTACAGCTGTACTTTTTTGTATGCACATGGGGTTAAATGAAAAGGTTACAAAAGGTAAATTTTCTTATGTTAATTGCATTTTGAAAATAAACATTGAGCTTTAGAGCATTACAGATATTTTTAGGGAATTTATACAATAAGAAGGTAAGCAGAATATATTCTAAGTGTAAAGCATTATGTTTTTATTCTTGGCTTACTGGCAGTGTCCTCCAATTTTTAAAAATATGAGTCTTAAGTGCTGATGTGACTTGTATAATTAAAAATATCTACAAGACAACCCACAGACCATGTGTAACAGTCATATTGTACTTTCTTCACAGGGTCTAAAAAGACTAAGTAGCTCTCAGAGTACTTTCATCCATAGTTGTCAGAATATATTACCATAGATTTAGCATACTAAATGTGAGGTTTATGACCATTTCATTTTATAAAAGGAGAAATAAAGTCCTGTCTACACTAACAAGTGTAGGAAGCTCAAAGCCGGCTGGACATGAGTCAGTCCTGGTTCAGAAAACACGCACCTGCATTAACACCACTATGAGTCAGTACTAGGATATTATGCCTCATAGAAAAGTGACGTAACTTGATCAGGATTGTACAGCTAATCAGCCACTGACACAGGACAAAAAAAATCAATTTTTTTGGTCCCACTCTGAAGTTCTGGTTGCTTTATTTATCATACACCAAATAGACCAACTGTTGTTGCTAGACTACCTTACAGAAATAACAGATAAAACTCATTAACTTTTCCAACCACTCCTATCCAAAGATCAGGGAATTTTTATAACCATTAAAAGTCATGCTGTATAAGCAGGAAGAGGAGACTTACAGAAGTAAAGGACTTGCTGCAAACTACTACTAAAAGTTTAGATAGGTTCAAACAGCAGCTGGATAAACTCATGGAAGAAACATTCATTGAGAGCTACTAAAAACAAAGACACCTCTAGCTCAGGAAGTCTGAACTACACATAGTTAGAGGTTAGGAAAGCATCCTGTGGAAGTATCCCTATACGTTTCCCCTTTTCTCATATTCCTTCCTTAAAATCCACTGTTGGCCAGCACAGGACATGATATAACAGGTTAAATAAAGCTTTGGTCTGATCCCAGTACAAAGTTTAACAGTCTTAGTCTGGATGCCTTGGGAATAAAGCTTTAAATTTCTAATCCTACCTTTTAAGGTATGATTAAAACCTATTATTAAAGCTATAATTTTTCTCACAAGGTATTCTTAATATAAGCTAGTTGATAGGCTATCCCATTCTTGTGTAATTGGTCACTAACGTTTTATGCTATTTAGTGGTATTTCTAAACAGGATTAATTCAGTGTTTCATTTAGTTTAGTATACTTAAGCTCATGTATCCTTATGTTTTGTCTTTTTATTTGGTGTTTCCCTTGTATTTATCACATTTTTTAAACAAATGATGGAAGAACTGAAGCCAAGTTTTAAACCTGAGTCATGTACATTTTCCAAGTTTGTGGAATATGTACTGTCATTAATACAGGTAAAATTTGGAGTTCAGATTTGGATTTCATCTTCTTCCAAGAAAAATTTGGGTCTCCCAGTTTACGCTGGTCCACTACCCAAATAAACTAAGGCAAGGAAACTGCAACCCTGGTTAAGGTTCTCCTCCCCAATGTCCTAAAACATTGTGAGTTTTGAATTACTGCATTACACATTACAACCAAACAATGTGTTTAAATCAGAGCACAGAAACAGAGTCTTCCCTTCCGCAACAAAATTTTCATTTTATATTCATTACTTCAGCTAAATGCTTTATTGAGCATTTGAATGAAGAACCTAGTACGCTATACAAAGAAAAAAAATTGTTAAAGGTGTTTTGGAAGTAGACACAAAACTAATCATACCTCACAAACCAGCATCAAAAACCCTTTTGTACTGTAATCCTATTTGTTAAAATGCTTTCAAACTCTCTATTTGCAACACACTACAGAATCTTCCATTTATTAAATGTATAAAGTTCTCCAAACACCAAAGTATATTACAGCTTTATCTGAAAAATCAGTTTGATAGCAACACCAGATTTGGCCCAGTTTCAACCCTAGCTATCGGGACACGCAGTATTACTCAACTGAGATATGAGTATCTTATGGATTTGTGCCAAAGGAATACCTCAAGTCTTAAGTGTGTTGTAGCATCGAAAACCAAAAGTCTGTAGATCTAAGAAATGGCCTTTGAGGATTACAGGTGCATCTGCTAGCCCAAAATTCCAAATCTAGAATGCTTACAGATAGGAGCTTCCTTCCCATATACATGGGGAGAAAGAGAAAAAAAAAAAAATACTCCTTGAAGTCTATAAAACATGTGTCAGCACATCACAACAGAGTTAGGATCAGGACACCCACTCAGTGAAGTCACGTGTATCTGACCACCAGGAAAGGATTACGGTGTGATACCAATGACTGGAAAAGGTACCAAACTGATACCTTTCCTTCAGTGCACAATCCTAGGCATCAGCCTGGGGGCAAGGGAGAAGCAACAGCACTACTCTCTGCAAATGCCCAAGATGCTGATACCAACCTGGTAGGGATGAGAGAGTTAAAGGTAGGCTGAATGAGCATCACATTGAGAGCATGACGCTTTGCAGGTCTGAAAACTAACAGAATTAAACAAAGTGAATGAATTCCAGCGCCAACAGCTCACAGTATTTGCAGTCCAGTTTTCGAAAAAAGAGCTTAAACAGACTTCTTCATGTTAAATACAAGAATCCTTCCAGATATTAGAAGAAACTGTTAAGAAAGGATAGGTTAGCAACCCATTATGGGTTTTAAAAGTGAGAAATGGAAAAATAAAACCCGATTTACATTTAATCTAGCTTCAATTATTTCTCCTTACTCCCCATACTTGTGGAGCGGGTTATGCCAACTACAGCAGGAACTTGAGTCGATGTGATTGACCTCGTTTAGCCTTCCACTTGTGCTTACATGAACCTGCAAAACAGCAGTCTCTCCTCTCACATGGCATCAACATGTCTACAATCTTAAAATTACTTTTAAAATAAGAAAAAAAAATTGAGCCATGAGAAAGTGGCTGTTATTTCAGAGAGCACTGTTCTCTCCAAACGTTAAATTGAATTAACTCCTAGCAAAAATAACTAACGATATATATAAAGCTGATGAGAAAACAACACTAAGGGCAAAGAAAAACATTTTAAGCTTCAACATGTACTTGTGATCTGCCACTCTAGAATACTTTCTTTCAAAGTACCATTTTTGGAGACAAATCACAAACCAAAGCTTTAGAGCTCACATATCAGTTAAACACTCGTGTAACTGAGATTTTCACATTACTTTTAAAACGCTGAACAGTATAACACCACAAAAATGAAGATTAAAAGGATGGTTACTTGTTACTACATTTATTTGCACAAGAACATCACTTTCAGTTTATTAGCTGCTGTCTTCCCTTCCTGCTTGTCTGCAAATCACTGTTTTCCATCTCAGTTTCCTCTCCTCAAATCCTCTTCAGAAATAGAGGGAATTCCCTTACCAAGGAGAAATTCTGTAACAATAAGAGGAATAAACATGAAACGCTTTACAGGAATTCATAAAGGTCCTTCTGTTGCTYTTGGTAGGACTACAGCTACAGGATTCCTTAGAAAAAGCAAATGCTTGAAAAAGAATAAAGGACTGTTTTCCATGGGACTGAAACTATTCCAGAACTAAGCTGACCCTAAACTATTGAAGCTGTACATTCACTAACTTACCTGTGCTCTTCTCAGTCTTAACCACATTTCTTACCCTTACGTTATCATATAATGATTTTCAGATCTGATTTTACATATAGTGCCACATTTTCTGACAGTCTTTTGGATTCAAGTATTCTCCCCACTACCCTGAATCTCTAAGGAAGCTTGCATGGATAATCCTAGCCATCAGAAACTTCTCACATGTATTTCTGCATTGCTAGTTTTAACACTAAACTCTGCAGCGAAGTGGAAGAACACCCAATATCCTTTGAATATCTTACAGCAACATAATCAGTGCTGGGCACTGTTCAAGGACACTAGCATACATATCATCATGATCAAGGTACTTACAGCAATAGGATCCACTGGTGTTTGCCATTTACCCTGAAGAAACTAAATACAGGCAAGAAAGCTGAAAATTAAATAAACCAGGGAACCAAAATGAAAGGAAAGCTAAGCATATAAATGCTACTTAGTTTTGCTCCAAAGGTTTCTCTCAATTTATGTGGTCCAAGTGACAGTTTATCAGCATCCCAAGATTTTGGGCTTGTATTTATACAGATTTTCCTTTTCATTTCTTTTCCTTCTCCCTCTGAACACCTCCTCTTCTTCTCTAACCCAAATATTTAATACTCCTTACTTCAGTCAAAAAGGTATTTTAACCTTGCTTTCATCACTAGCACTCCCACACTGGGAATGCTATTTCTCTCTTGGCCACAATCAGCTGTGACTATCACCTGCTTAGCCAGTAAGCACAGCACTAACTGTGATTTAAACATATGATTTATACAGAAATAAATATTGTCTTCCAAGAAGTTCATTTACCCCATCACAGTAATTACCTAGTTTCAGATGTCACTAAAGTAGTACATAAAAATGAAACTTATCTGGCAAAAGTTTCAATGAAAATTAATACATTATATATTACAGACTAACAGTCAACAGCTTTCCTAACTAGTACTAATCCTACTTCCAGCTACTGTTAATTTCCTATATTCTCTGAGTTTCTGAGTGCAAAGGAAACCTCAAAATTTAAAGCTTTCCAGGCATGTGTTCATGATAGATCATTACACAGAGTCACAGCTGGGGAGAAGGGGAACACGAAAGAGGAACAACATCCCGTTTTAAGCCCCCAAAGTCAAGTTCTGTCAGAGGGATGGGTGAAAACATTGAGTCACTTTTTAAACACAAGAAAAAGATTAAACAATATAAGGCAATAAAAGCATTAATGTTCATATAATCACCAATTCTATTCCTGAGTAGTTTCTTAATCAGAACTAACTTCCAATGTAACATACACTGCCCTTCATTTACATTCATTTATATGAATTAGTATTTCTAGAAGGGGTGGGAAAGGACTGCTTCCAAATTAACAATAAAATTGTATAATGCTCCCTTCACGTTATCTTCTTGCCAGTAACTAGGACAAAATCCAGGAGTTTTCACCTTGCGGGATTTATTGTCAATGAAATCTCATCATACCTGCACAACCATAGAAAACAAAACTGCCAGTCAGGAGCAACACTTACAAGCATTTCAGCAATTTTCTGTTTTTAACAGTTTATTTTAACTGTTCCACATCTAGGTACTAGACAGTGCCTGACCACAAACCAGCCAAGTGGTGCAATTATTCATACTATTGGTAATAATCGCGTCTGCATAGTTGCAGCATAAACCTGTAATTACACAGGCAGGATATCCCCAAGGCTTGGGAAACAGCATTAGTTTTACAATATGAATTTTACAAGCCAAAACTTATCCATGATTGAAAAAAAWTTCCAGGAAAGCTTAAACCTTGCCAATTATAACTGAAAAACTAAAAATACATTGGGGACAAAAAAAAGAATGTGAGGACAATGCTCACAATCTTTTTTTCAAGGACACAAGGCTAAAGAGGCATCCCATGGGATACAGTCCTGAAGAGAAGAGGGATCCAGGAGAGCTGGCTGATTTTCATGGATCACCTCCTCCAAGCTCAAGAATGGTCCATCACGATGAGCAGGAAATCAAGCAAAGGAGGCAGGAAGCCTGTTTGGATGAGCAAGGAGCTCCTGACTTAACTCAAACATGAAAAGGAAGCATAGAAGAGGTGGAAGCAGGGACAGGTGGAGTAGAGAGACATTGTCCAAGCAACGTCTTGGGTTAGGGGTTAGGAAAGCCAAAGCCCATCTGGTGACACAATGGACATGGACTGAAATACAGGAAATTTCACTTAAACATAAGGAAAAAAAAACAAAAAACAAAACAAAACAAAAAAACCCAAACAAACAAAAACCTTTTACTGTGAGGGTGCTCAACCACTGGAACAGGTTGATAAGAGATGTTTATGTAGTCTCCATCCTTGGAGATATTAAAAACACAAGTAGACGCAGTTCTGAGCAACCTTCTCTACCTGACCCTGCTTTGAAAAGGCTGGCTGGACTAGATGACCTCCAGAGGTTCCTTCCAGCTTCAACTTTTCTGTCATCCCACTTAGACAAGCTATAAAAAYTGTGGGTTTTTCTTCCCCAAATAATCATTCAGTGCACTGTGTATGTCCTATATATTATGCCATAATGATTAATTTTTCAAAATTCTCACAAATTAAGCAAGTAGTAGTCAAATACCCTAAGTTGTATCAACAGGGTCAAAAGTGGAATATACATTCACTTACTAAGCCCTCTAAAGCATGGAAATTTTGTAGGAAAAAACATGACTACAGAAGAATACAGTCCATTCATGCTCCTACTAGGCATAGGAAGTTACATTTAAGAAAGTTTAAGAAAGCAGACCAGACAAAAAAAAATATTCCTGCCCCAACAGACATGGGCGTTTGTGTATTGTCGTGGTTTAACCCCAGCTGGCAAGTAAGCCCCACGCAGCTGCTCACTCACTCCCCCTGCAGCGGGATGGGGAAGAGAATCAGAAGGGTAAAAGTGAGAAAACTCGTGGGTTGAGATAAAGACAGTTTAATAGGGAAAGCAAAAGCCACACAACGCAAGCAAAGCAAAACAAGGAATTCATTCACTCCTTCCCATCGGCAGGCAGGTGTTCAGCCATCTCCAGGAAAGCAGGGCTCCATCATGCATAATGGTTGCTTGGGAAGACAAACGCCATCACTCTGAACGTCCCCCCTTCCTTCTTCTTCCCCCAGCTTTGTGCGCTGAGCATGACGTCATATGATGTGGAATATCCCTTTGGTCAGTTGGGGTCAGCTGTCCCGGCTGTGTCCCCTCCCAGCTTCTTGTGCACCCCCAGCCTCCTCGCTGGTGGGGTGGTGTGAGGAGCAGAAAAGGTCTTGACTCTGTGTAAGCCCTGCTCAGCAGTAACAAAAACATCCCTGTGTTATCAACACTGTTTCCAGCACAAATCCAAAACATAGCCTTATACTAGCTACTGTGAAGAAAATTAACTCTATCCCAGCGAAAACCAGCACATGTATGTACACACTGCTGGAACACAGTTTTTGCTTTAGGGATATTCTGAAAAGAGAAAGGAAGGCTTCATTCATCTAGTAATGAAAGAAGTTTCAAGAATAACGAATAATGGAACAAAATAGATAAGAAATAAAAAAAGGGGAACAGGTGAGGGTGACTACCAATTAGGAGCTAAGAAGCATGATGCACATTCTCTAGATTCCTTAATAATTTATGAAATACTGCTAAATACATTATTATTCTGAAGTCTGCAGCATGGGGAGACAGACCAGATCTGACGGGCAAAGCCAGAGGCAACAGCACATGCAAACTCTAGCTGACCAAACAGGGCAACAAACTTCTGATCTTTGCATGTAGAAGGGGAAGATGAAGTTGATGAAGTATGGGCTGAATGAGCAGTGAGGTGGGTTGAAAATTGTCTGAATGGTTGGGCCCAGAGAGCAGTGATCAGTGGAACGAAGTCTAGTTGGAGGCCAGTAACTAGAGGTGTACCCAAGGGATCAATACCGGGTCTGACTCTGTTCAACATCTTCCTTAACGATCACCTGTCTGACAATAAAGGTGAGCTTTGGTTACTCTGGCCCTTGGGTTATCCAACATCAAAGCCTCTGAGCAGGCAGTAGGCAGATGTCAGGCATCACGTTACCTGTGGCCAAGCCTGCAGTCCTCTCCCACTTATGCAGTCAACTGGTGGTAGCAAGACAAAATAAAACCTGAAGTTGTGTTTGAAAGCATATTTCATGACTAAGTTTTCTTTGACTGGCAGTGACTTTCATTTTGTTTGTCTCTGTTCAGCTCAAACACGTTTTTGTCCTTGACCAGTGAATGACCATCGCTCTGACTCAGAATGATGAAATACATGTTTCATGAGTACTTTAATTAGGTGGATTTGTGATGCATATGAGCATCAAAACAGCGTTTGTTCACCTTGGTGGAATAAGAACTGAATCCAAGAAGCCCTTTTCAACAAGATGGAGATAAACAGACCATCAGCTGACAGTGAAAAATTGCCTAGTCAATTCAAAGATGAAAAAAAAAAAATTATCTTCATCAGCAAGACTTGCAATAACATACTTGTCCCCAAGAAAGGCCTATTAAGCCAAGTACTTGTATATAACTGCAGTAGCAGTCATGCAATAAAAAAATACACCTTTCACATATTTAAAAAGTGCTCTGATTTTTCCTGATTTTTTTCTAMTGCTGTAATTCCATCAATTAGCACTGATATTTATCAATTACCTATGACATAAAGAGAAGAGAGGAAAACAATACAGCATTTTTGGTGTTAGCTCACCTTAGATCCAAAAAATCTAAAATAACTTTACATAGCATATCTCTCTCTAAACAGCAACATCCTCAAAAGTCACAAAGCACAGACAAAGGTAAAAATGTAGGAATGTATCGTTACTGCTCTAAATGATATAAGTATTATGTCTCATGGTACATAAAAGCTGTCCTTTTACCTTCATTGGATTCTGCTCCAAAATTTGCAATAATTAAGTAATATTTAAGTTGATAAAAATACAAACTTAGTAAATTCACCACAATAACCGAAGTTTATTACATGCCCTCCAATTCCTTAAGTTCAGCAGGATCATTTAAGAATGTTGGCATGGCTACATTGTGTTATATGCAGAAAAATACTTCATATTTCAGAAAAAATACATGATTAAAAAAATGTATTCCATCTTATGTAAGTTGAAACAATAGTAATGATCAGCGGATTGTGAGTTTACAAAAAACCCCACAACCCTATAGAGTATTTCAGCAAACACACAACTTTCTCAGAGCTAACTGCTATAGCTAGTATGTCTGATATCATTCCAAGAGGTAGAAAGAGAAAATTAACCTGTGTGTGATAACCTGTCTTTTACCAACTGCATGTTGGAATTAACTTACTTTTTTTTTTTGTAAACAAGAAATTGGTATTTGACATCAGCCTTTTTTTAGTAAAAAGGCCACACAAAGTTAAGAGATGAAAAATGAGTTCATTTCCGTTATTTCATCAAAATTCTTCCAGCAAAAAGCATTTAAAAGATCCTGAAACTATGACCCTTAAAAAAAAAAAATTCATAAAATTCCATGGAAAATATAATGAAGTTAAGAAAGTAAACTATCTTTAACAATATATATTTGGTTCCTGATACATACACACACTGCCCAATTTTGCAATTTCTGCTTAGAGCTCAGGTATCCAGCTTACTATAAAACAGATGGCAAGTAAATCAACACACTAGAATATGTCTAAGCTGTGCGTGATAATACGGAGACTTACATCCCAGTTCACAGCTCCTTTAAAAGCACAGCTCCTGTTCAAGTCTTACCACAAGATATATCGTTCGATTAGTAGTGTAAAAGGACCAAGATCAGTTAACTTCTAATACAAGGATACAAACAAAACATTGACAAATCCTACATACAGCCATGCTGAATTTACAAGAAGATATGATGCCTTCACTACAGATTTGCAGATAAATTCACACGAAGGATTTGGAACAGTATTAAAATAGTGCTTCAAAAATCAAAATGTTTCTGAAACTTTCATGAGTGTTTCAGTACCACACATGTTGCATTTATACTTAACACCATTTATAAAACCAGATCAAAAACATTTCTAAAGGAAACCAACTTCTATAAAATGGATTTTACAAGAATTTCATTCTTGCAAAATTACACATGTAATGTACAAAAATCCTGCAAAAGAACAAATTGGTCTTAACAGACTCATTTTTGTTATATTTTTAAAACCACTATATTGATACATGAGTAGTTTCTGTCCATAGCCTGATGTTCTTCTATACACTATAAATTGAATACAAAACTGCTGAAGAAGATACTTCACTTGTGCTAAGATCATATTTTTCATATTAACCCCTCTACTTTCTATCAAGAAGTCCTAACTGCCTCAGAAATCTTTAGAGATTATGGAGACAGAGATTACTATTTAACTATATGAGTTTAAAATATCTTCAGTATTGCTGGAAGCAATTATTAAGCACACAGCAGTCCTTATAATATTAGCAATATTGGTAGGTATCTATGCTACTGAGTTTAATTTTTTAAAGCACTGAAGAGTTTTGAGATGTGACAGGTGCCAAAGGGACTACTAAGCTACCAAATTCTACCTGACTATTACTTCCCAGCACTGAAATAGCATCACAAAAAACTTCCTTTGTTAYCTCTTAAGTCAATATGAAAGTATTCAGGATAAAAAGATTATAAACACAAGAAACTATTGAATGACAACCACAACCTACAGAAAAAAAACTTTAAGCCTACAAATATAAGCTTCAAGATGCTATGCTGAACATAAAGCAACAATTTATACTAAATATAACTACATTTCAAAGCATTTCAGTAGTGATTCAGAAAATATTAAAGTAATTCACAGTTCCAGATAGGTGATTTTTTTTCCTTATCTTATTCTGTGAGATGCCTGAGTGACCATGAACATAAAAAATACTCCAGGTAAATCACATGAACAAAACTAACCAATTGCAGTTTTTCTTCACTTCTAAGAAAAGCTATTTTCCCTGAAGTTTCAATTTTTAACTTCTTTTACAAATAACTACAGACTGCTTCACACAGCTGATCTGCAGAAATGCTGCTGCTACAGCTATGGTACAATGGCTTTTTATGGAACTGGGCACTGCCCAATTCCATAAAAACATAGAAATAGTGGTTTAGTAGACATAAAGCCCTTCTTATTACGATGGAAATAGCCAAACACAGTAGGCGTCTTGCAAAACTCTGTCCTAAACTCCAGAATGTGAAAATTTCTCTCCTGGGAATTTTCAAGATTTAGGCATAAGGACAAAGAAATACTTTTTGATTTAAAAAAAAAAAAAAAAAAAAAAAAAAAAAAAAAAAAAATCCCACTATAATTAACCCAATGAAAAAAAAACTCAGAGCAGATTTGAGAACACCAAGAACTTTAAATAACACTGCAAATAAGGTGCTGATCCACACCTTTTAAATACTTGTGAATATGAACTTTAACCATTAAAAACTTGAAGAAAATAAAACCAAGATTTCAAAGCAGATTTTCAGAGGGCCTTAGGGTCAATATTGAGTTTTTATGGGGCCACCAAGCTCTGCCTTTGCATGTATGTGTGTGGCATGGAGAAGGGTAATGGAGAGGAATGTGTGGAACTAAATAGATTTAAGATATCTTTAAATACTTATTTATGATCTCCAACTTCTAAGAAGTTGGGATTGTTGATACAGACGGGAGAAAAATGCTGCCTTCTGAGATGGAGTGGGATGGAGCTATGATCAAAAGCTCTTCAGGATAAATATTTTATACTGCCTTCCTTAAATTAGCAGTGACTATCACCATAAACTTCCTGAAAGTCGTAGGGCAACAGTTAATCTAAAAAGTTGCACCCGTGAATTCAGAAAACCAAAAGGAAAATTATTAACATCAACTAGCAGTACCATATTGGGACAAAATGCAAAGATACAGTTGCTTTAAAGGGAAAAAGCATACTCCTTTTTCTTAGCCTGGCGGTCTTAAAACATCAAAGGTTAAAAAGTATTTCTTGGTATGTACATAACTGTCAAATATAAATCTTGGTAGTTTATACTGTTCTTTACATAAATGATGATTTTTTCTTGCCAAATTCTGCATTCAAAATCCACTGCATGGGCCAATAGGTGTACCTATTCTAAAATAACTAATCCATCTGTTGCTACTGATCCAAGGGTACAGATACCACGTGTACAAACTTTGTCATTTTTACTATGGAATTAGTATAGTTAACATTTTAGCAACATCCTAACAGTCAAGAAATAATTTGTGCCTCTGACTGTTTGGTTTATGGGGGGGCAAGGGNTATATATATATATATATGTATATATATGAAGGAAAGCTAAAGATGGAAAGGGAATTAGATGCTCTTTGCTTCATCCTGTTGAGACGTAAGGATTTCTTCTTTCCAGGTTTTCCTCCTTCCCTCAAGCATGTATTTTTCCATAATCAGTATGTTACAAAGTTAGCGGTCAACAACCAGCATCTGAGGGCTTGGCTCTCAATTAACCTGCACTTCACACAATATTGCAGAAAGAATGCAAATTGGGTATAAAAAAAATCATGTACCCTTTTCACTGTTTCATTCAGAGTTAAATGACTTCAAATCATTGGAAAACTGCAAAAACATTCCAAAAAAGAACACCTCCAGCAAGCTTTCTTCTATTTTCAAAGACAAAAGACTGTGTAGAGACTTTGTTTCCACCCTTCATGGAAAACAAAAACTGGCTAGTCCTTGGGAAATAACAGAGTCAAGACTCAGCCATTGCCCCGATACATGTTCAAGGGAACCACATTGTTCCCTAAGTGAATGAACTTTTGAATACATTCATCAGGCACATAGAAGTATGARAGAGATCCAGTAACAGAACTCCCAACACTAAGGGAGGGGCAGGCATTACTCTCTATTCAGTTATTTAAATGTTTTGGTTCACCTGCCCAAACTTTGGCAGATAAATGTTAGATATCTGTATTTACATTAATTGCCCTACATTCTCAGCAGAGAAAAATAGGCAATAGTCTATATGAATGATCTAGTAGAGGGTTCCTCCTCTCTGTCATAGATCAGAGAGCAAAATGCAGAGGTATGGATTGTTTGTATTTGAGTTCACTTATCTAGATCCACCTCTTTTACCTCATCTTACTTTTAGACAGTAACAGGATGCAGGTTTGTTCTTCACAGATCCAAATAACTGTGTTCTGGTCCATAATCACAAATCCAAGGTACTAGAGTAAAACAAGGCCAGTGGTGTTAATACACAGTATCTACTTATAAAGCCAAGAATTATCCAAACTAGAAAACAAACGACAGAGAACAATTTCATTGTTGCGTTATAGAGGAATTTCAAAATAGGGGAAAAAAAAGCCGGCGCTCAGCAAGTATCGGAGGAGATGATGCCTGAAGATATGTTGCTCAGGAAGCATCAGAAGAGACCATACTTCCCAGTAGCAGAAAGAAGAAAGCCATGCTTGGAGTCCTATTTCAGCCTTCAAGTGTTTTTTCTCTACAACAACACTTTCTTACAGCAAGAGGCCACCCCAGAAAGTCTTCTCTAAAAGCTTGGTTTACACCTTGTTTTTGTTCTGACGTTCCATTAACGTTACAGTCATTACATGCCTTTACACAAAAATGTGAGCGCACGTAACTGGATGTGTCATTCTAAAATTCACTTCCATGCTAACACAATTTCTACCTATAGACACAACCTCTCATCATGTTAACAAGAAAATATTTCAAAGAGCTAGAAACAAGGGTAATCATCTCTAGACAATTTATTGTCTCATCCAGTTCAAATGCAGCATCAGAATGCACCCTCTCACTTGTACAAAATACAAATGGAATAATTTAATTTAAATTAATTTAATGCCATACACTATCTGAAGCATACTTTCTGGTCACCAAGAAATGCATTTATTCACATGAACAAAAAACAAAAAAAGATTTGTTGACCTTCTCCAGCAATCAGAAATCTGAAAATGGTTTCTTTTCCTGAAAGGAAGTTTGATATTAAGGCAGGAGGCCAGACTAACTTATAGTATTAGTGAATGCAGCTGTGATCAAAACTTTAAGTTTTACGGAAATTTAGAAGAGTTGAGTACAAACTTAACAGTGAATTTCATAGATACTTTAGTCACACTCTCTTTTTCGTTGCATTCCATTGCTGGGCCCTGGTTTAAAGTATGTGATGATCCCTATAAAAGAAACATTACTTAGATTTAACTACATAAAATGGATCCAGAGAATGAAACAAAGTTCCCTTTATTGTAACCACAATTTGATTCCATTAAGCCCAGAAGCAATATATATGGGCATACATCAGAATAATTTATTTTGTCTTTGGAATTCCTGCACCACCTTGACCCCAAGGACCTCTCATGCAGTTCTACTTCTGAGACAACTTAACCTAGTTTTAAAAAAAAAAAAAAAAAAAAAAAATTTTTTAAAATATCTGTTCATATTAGAGTTTCAAGGAATGCTGCAACTGAGACCTCCTCATCGCATTCTGATCTTTTTTTGCTGAGGAATGAGGCAACTCTGGCTGTTCTTAGAGCTCCCTTCTCCACCTCTTTTTTACCTYCTCCTTTTCCCTTCACATTTTATTCACCTCTCTTCCCTTCCATCCAGCCTTCCTTTCCATTCTTCAGTTCTTCCATCAACTTTTCCTGTCCTCTCTCTCACCCTGCTTCATCTACACAAGTCTATGCACTTGTTTCAACCTTTGCCAAGGGTTGTAAGTTGGGAGACTGGAAAATCTGAAGAAGATGTGGTGGGCTGACCCCAGCCAACAGCTAAGCACCCACACAGCTGCTCACCCCCTCACCTTCCCCCCAGTCCACGCTGCCCCCACAATGGGACACCATCCCAGCACCATCCAGTACAAGAGASTAAAGTCATTTAACATGATGTGGATTACCTAGCAAATAGGAGTCCATTCGAACAAAACACAATTTGATATAGATCTGAAAGTAGAGCTACATATTTCAGAGAAAAATACACACTATAGCTGCAAAATGGACAACACTCTAGAAGACAACACTGAAAAGAAGTTAAGATTTAGAGCAGATACTCAATTTAATAGGAGTGCCCACTACAATAATAAGTCAAAAATGTTTAATGAGATCACCAGATGTAAGAGTGGAAAGTTATTTCACCTCTGTATGCCTCATTTGTGATACAGATACTAAAATCGTGTGCCCAGTCCCAGGATCCAGTTTTAAAAGATACAAGAAACAAGCTATTGACTAGAAAATATAGCAAAAGACAGAGAGAATCCAACTTGTCTAGCTTAGGAAAAAAAACATCAAGAGGTGACTCAATATCCTAATGAAAGTATATTTCCTGGAGGAAGATGCTTGAAAGAGTAGAGACAGCCAAAGTGACAGCCAAATCAACACCAGACACGCTCAAATTTGATTTAATACAACTACTTCTTATTAAGTGATTGATTAATTAATTAATTAAACAGAATACCAAGAGACATGGTAGATTCATTATCTTTTCATGTTTTAAATCCAATCTGGATCACATTTTGGAAGAAAAGTTTTACTCAAACATTCACTAACATTTTTGGTGGAAGTACTTTTTAACAGGGATAACTGATATAATAGGTTAGGCCAGATAAGCTAAAATACCCTTTTGGCCTTCAAATGCATAAACTGAAGACATGTCCAAGAGGGGAGTTAGAGCGTAAGGAAGCCTGAGAGATCCATGGATTAATTAGAAGACATTCAGAATGAATGCAATACTGAAGTTCAAGGAAGTGAAATACGGTATCGCTTGGGGAAATCAAGTTGTACAGAGGAAATAAGTAGGAGGAAATATGTATTGGGTTACGAAGAACATGCAAAGGAAGCACCTCATAAATATGGCAACTAAATGAAAAGGTGGTGGTAAGGTCTGCTTTCTGTGGAGAAATAAAAAAGATGATGCAGACTGACAATGGAGAGAAGTAGGAGGACACTACACAAGCGACAAGAACCGCTGACATGTAAAGGTACTCTTTGGCTCTGGTCACCGTATTGGAAACACAAAGTATTTGCAAACTGGAAACACACTGCTTAGAAATCATTAAAAAACTAGTAACCGTAATTTTGGCATATGTAACAATCTCAAGGAATAGCAATTTCTATGAATTATTTTTTCTTTAAAGAATAAGATTAAAGGGTGTTTTCATATAAATCTAAGTAAGCAACTGTTTACTTAGTTTCAGTGTCAAGCAAAAACAACAAGCAAATTTAGTCAGAAAATATGTTAGCAATAAACATATAAATAAAGGTTTCAAAACTTCCCACTAAATTTATTAGGAACTGGATCAGGCCCAAACTAAATCTAGCAAGAATTAAATCTAACAAATTAAATTAAACGATCCAAAAAACCCGTCAGCATTTATTCTTCAAAAAGTAGTTATTCTCATTTGTATAACTCTTAGCATCTTTAAATCTTTCTCATTTTTCAAATATTAGTGTCCATATCTAGAAACCTAAACGGATTTAGACTCATTTGCAAAAGTGCTGAGCATTTGCAATTTGCCATGAAAACAACATGAAGTGCCAGCRCTCCACACCTATGAAAGTCTTACCGCATTTCTGTAGATATCCAAATATGGATTTATCTATTGAACTTCAGGCACCCACAACTGAAAAATGTGGCTTTCGTTTATAATTCTATTATTACATATTAATTTTTATTGCTTTGATACTGTAATTGTAGTTATTACTTCAGCATCTCTCCTACACTATGCTATCCTAGGATAATCACTGGTTTAAATGTCAGTGGACCAAACTGTTTTCATTCATTCCAATATTTCTTTCACATGTTAATACTTTTTAAATTAAATCATTCCCCCTAAACTGACATCACAGATTTAACAGTTACTTCCTGATTAGAGAGGAGAGGAAGATGAAATAACTCAGACTTTTCAGATATGTATAAGAAATTTTTCAAAGTATACCTCTTGAACCCCAAAATCCCAACAGTTAAATAATTATAAACCAGATAGGTCTTTACACAGAAGTTTTATCATATAATTATGATGCTGATCATTTAGAACTATCCAAAATGTCTCCAGCATTTTTAAACAGCTAAGCAAAGTTATTTTTAAAATCAAACATATGTGCTTTTTTCTGTTTATGTCTTCGGAAAGAACATTCCGTATAATGAAAAACATGACCAAATTTTTCACAGTACATCACTATAAAACCCTATAATTGACTTTTTGGGTTGGTTTACTCTATATCTATTTTTGTCCATGTAGAAAACAGCAATGATGTGGTGAAAAGACCAAAATGTAGGTCCCATTGCAGGATAAGGCTCCAGCCTGATTAGTGAAGAAGTATCATGTTTTCCCTGGGAAACATGCCCATTTTGTAAAAGGGAATTCAGTCCACATGAACCTCCTCTAAAGTAAAAAAAAAAAAAAAAAAAAAAAAAAGAAAAAAAAAAGAAAAAGAAAAAGAAAAAAAAGGCAGTCCTTTTAAGCAGCACAGAGTCTAGTGATTGCTCTCAGCTTTGGCTGAGAAGGACTCAGCAGAGCCTTTCCATTAAACAGAATGCAACTCTGCTGATTAGGTTTATTATAAGTTGCCCCAATATGAATTTCCTGCTTTTCAACAATATTCTTCAAAGCTTAGAGCTAAGATTTGCTTGTATTATTACTTTAGTTCAACCTGAAATGACAAAATGTTTAACATCAACTATTTTCTTTTTCCCCAGAAGAAATAAACTTTCTAAAAACAACACAAATACAAGTAGGGTGGTGAGAATATATCCACCATTTCAATCGCTACTGAGATGACTACGTACATAACTCAATGCAAATGAAAGTCACCTTGAAATAGTAAGCCAGAAAAAACAAACACCTGCACTAAAAGAATTTCTCATTTTAAGTATTATCCACCCACAAAAACGAATTTAGATTATGCATTTTATTTTACGTACTATTCTCATTCCTCTTTGAATGGCCTTTAAGTTCTATTATCACAGATTACTTACATGCCCCAATCACAGAGTATAAAGAAACTGTGCAGACACATTTCCAAAGGAGTTCACATGCCAAAGAAAAAAAAAAACTACTTCTTTCAGAGTTAATTAAAATAAATCACATGGCATTAAACTTTGACTTAAAAGTTTGAAGAGAATACTGTTATCTTGCAAACTGTTTAACAGCAAGATATGCCATAATTGCTCTGAGGTAAATCTTAGAGAAATTGAAGATGACATCTAAATCACAAGCTTGGGAAACACGGAACATACCATCCACAATCAAAAAGACAGGATAGGTTTAAGAGGAAAGGTAAGTTATTTCCTTTAGCTCAGAGACTAAGTTAAACTGCAGCTGCAGTCACTAATATTGTCACTAATATTAGATTCTCCCAAGATTTCAAAGAATCTAGGGTCTGATCCCAAAATCAGAAGTTCCAATAAACCAGTTTAAAGTGCTGGATGTCAGGTGTAGTTTCTCTGTTGGGGCAAGAGTCTCTTTAATGGGCTGCTCTTACAAATGTAATACCTACAGGAGATTATCCTACCCTAGCCAAGCCTCACTGAATTGTTTCCGCAAGCAAAGATGCTGATTTACAAAAGTGAATGCAGGATCTGTTTCAAAGATGAAACGTGATGAATGTCATATAAGACCTTAGGACTGACTAATGGATTGTTTTTGTTTCTTTGGTTTTTTTAATTACTGACGGAAAAAGAAAGATGACAAAGCTTGCCCTAACAAAATTAAAAATTCTTAGCTACACTTATTTGAGAAGTTTTAATGATACAAACATTATACGGAAATGTAACAGAAGTATACAGTCAGTTTTAACTAAAATATAATAAAGTGGTTGTACTCTAAGAAAAAACAACTAAGTCAGCACATTTAAAAAGAAGAAAAAAAAAAACGTATCTGAGATTTAGGTCCAGCTACACAGCCTAAAAGAGAAGCTTTGATGTCAGTAACAACACTATTTTACACCATTTACATGAAACAATGTAAAGTACTTTAAAGACCTGCCCCAGTGACATACGCTGTGCAACAGGCAAAGCAGCACACATTTATGGCAAAGATTCTGACAGTAACATCCAAGTAACAGACTGCACTTCATGGCCCTGTTCTCCATCAGTTTGAGTATGAAATACTTATGCTATGGGTGAAGCACGATGTTTCTGAGGGGGACTAAATATCTACATTTAAGTGAGTCAGCCTATGCTTCCTTTAAAGGCAGCGTAGAGAAACGTGTTATGATTCTTCTGGCTGATTTTAGACACCTATTTTCAAGTGAATCAGTAACTAAAATTGCTTATTTCTCTCTCCTGGCTATAGAAAGAAAGGTTATGCTCACTCTCTCAGGTCCATACACTGACAATGCAGACATGTGAAGTTAATGAAATTAATCCCTCTTGCAACAACTATTTAGCATAAATGAACAGGAAGAGAAGATTCATGCCTGGTTAACACCAGAAATAAAAAGAAAATCTACTTAGAGTTACAACAGAAGTTTCTGCCACCAGTGAGAGGTTTCCCACCAAGGAGGGACATGCACTTCAACAAGACCCATCGTCTATCCAGGGGATGCTGTAATGAGAACCAGCAAGGTTCAGACATACACTTTACTGGAACTTGAAGGCAGTCAAAGCAGCCCTCACCAACAGACCCAAAAGATCTTGGAACTAGAACTGCCCCAGTATTTTTAAAACTCTACTCAACTCTAGGGGGTTAAAATATTCTGGGTAACAGAAGGATTCGGAGGGGAAACACRCTAAAACTTTCTCTTCATCCAACGGAAAGACTGCACTCAGTCCTGCTCTTACACAGAAGACATTTCTGTTGGAATTCACAACAAAATCTGTTGATCTGTGGATATTTTTAATCACTGAAAACAGCATAGGCCTTTAAAGCAAATCTCTCACTTGTTGATATCAATCTGAAACAACCGTGTGGTGGGTAAAATACTGAATCATTCAATCAACATCAGATGTAAGTACCGTAAGTCAACAGGAGAAGGATTACAGAACTGTTCCCTCTGTCAGTGCAGAATCTTTTGATGATACCACCAAAACCATGAGATACCATACCATCACATATCACCTGTATGTCATGGCCCTGATGGAAAGCAGAAAGACTTCATGGAGCCTCTTCACTCTCTCCGTTGAGTTCCAAAGAATGGAAATGCTTATTTCCTTCTAGAACGTAGCCCAACTCTCAGATTATCCACTAATTGAAAGAAGTTATCTTCCCACAGAATGTACTTGTATTGTATAACTCATTTGCAGCTGATGATTTTGAGGACAAGTTAGCAAGACAGAAAGATAAGCAAAGGGCAGCCTTAGAAAAGACTAAACGGGAAACACTAAAATGTCCACTAATCTGCCTTACAAGTGTAACATCCACCAATAGTCAGTACAGTTCCTATTTAAAAAGGGAAGATGAACTCACCGATCTCTCAGTATCCCTCCCCAGCACTGCTTGTAGTGTTAAGAAACAAGGCTTATGCAATTGCACTGACCAGCCATCCACCACCCGCAACCCTCTTAATTTTGCCCAATTTTGCTGAAATGGGCCAATGAGCAAAGGGGTAATAGTAATGCAGAAGTTTTGTAAAAATAAACTGTTGTGTAAAGAAAAGAGCCTTAAATCAGCTGTGATCCAGTTCCCTTGCCAAATCAACGCAGTAAAGACTAGACCTGGAGCTTCTGGATGAGAGAAAAGTAGGACTCAAATATCAAGAAAAATAAGTTCATTGAATAATTTGTTCAATGGTTTTATAACTGAATGCTTACATGGACAACAATTATCCATTAGCACTCAAACATGCCTTGGATCCTTGAGAGCCAGTATTCAAACATGTTTGAAAGAAATACAAACCTCATGATCTGAGGTTTAAAATTTTATCTCGGTATTAAGGATTACAATGAGACCTTCTTGGAAAGCTGATTATCCCATCTATCTACTGCAAAGTTTCTTTCATCTTTCTCTAAAACATGTGGTGATGGCCGTAATACAACACAATACCTCAGGTTAAAGTTGAATTAAAGAATTCCTAAATTCCTGTTACATATAACTTATGAAATATGCTTGTATTTCAGAAACTTAAATCACTAACTGATGGTCGGGTGGGTTTTTTCCCCATATGAGCAGGCTATTGCACAGCTGTCCTCTTTCACAATTCTTATACTTCTCTTCGTAAGTAACCAATTCTTGCCACTGCTATAGACAAAGCACTGAAATACTTGAACAAGAGACTCAATATGGGTTTGTTATAACAAGCCATAAATTCCTCCTGATTAAACACTTTGTTTACATTTTAACAAAACTATTTTCTTGTTACTTCTGGGGNAAAACCAAAACAACAACAACAAAAAAAAAAACAAAAAAAAACCACCTGTATTTATATTTGCGTGATGCTTATTTGAAACTACTAATGATGCCACACATATCCCCATATTATGCTAGTTGTCTTGCTCAACCCATATTCCAGGCTTTTCCAGAGATTAGCAAGTACAGCCAGCTACAGTGTTTTCAGTTTTACACACTTTCAAAATATTCACACTGCTACAACAATTAAGCAAATAAAATACATAACGGCATCTTGGCAAAATAAGAATGAATTTGCTATTTAAGAGAGGGTTGTGTTTGTTATTAGTCTTATACTATTAGAGTAACACCAGACACTTAAGAGGTCCATAAAGTCTATGCAAACAAGAAAAAGATAACAATTTCACCTCAAACATCCTCCTCAGCCACACTGTAATGCCAGTCCACCTTCGCCGAATATACAGATAAGCATGCATGTACACTGCGCAGGCTATCCCCCAAAAGGTTGTCATACAATGAAAGTTTCATCCTACCATCCAGCCCTGTAACGTAATTTCTCAAAATATAAAAAATACATTTGACAATTGCTGATCTGAATTTCCAGTGTCACTTGAAAAAAAAAATCAACGGACCACCTTAAAAAGTTTTTGGGGGATGGGGGGGCATTCACAGGCAGGAGGGGGAGGAAGAGAAGTCTACAGTTAAGCATGCCTTAGTACAGATACTCCATTTTAAATCTAAGAAATATAGATAGGGAAAGCCGCTCAGTTACCTTGTTATCACACTGATAGAGGCGTAGGCTTTTAAATAATCACATGGCGATGGAGAAATCAACAAAACTGCGACCTCACAAAACTCTTTAATGGATGAGAAGAGGAAGGGGAAGTTCGAAATTTCTACCTACTACCTCTGGAAATAATCAGGATTCAGGGAAAACAGGACTGAGTTTTATGCAACCATTAAAGAACCACTTACAATATGTGTGGTCCTTCTGTAATCCAAAAACACAGTATCAACGCTTTTGAATAGAGTTCTGAATATACTTCGGATGTGATTAGATACATTTGCACCAATCAATCTTTCAAAAGGAAGTTTTGATTTACTAGTCTACTGTGTTGAAATGTTTGAAAAAGAAAACATTAAGTGTTTGAATATAATCATCATAAATCTGTGACGATATAAGGATAAATCAGTCCAGATGGCAATGTGATAACATTTTGTGTTTCTAATCTATAAAAAGATGTATAAAGTTCACCTTCAGGCATATATAAAAGCGTGGCTGAAATCTAAGATGATAAATGCTGGATTCAAAACTGAAATAAAAAAAAAAAAAAATCTCAAGTGTTTAATAACAGATACACACATTATGGTTTCAGTATATTTTTCCTGTCTATCATGTTAAGAGTTATTATAAATTATCATCTACACTGTTATATTTTGAAACTTTACTGGAGCTTTTTTATTATTAAGAACACCTTAAGGCTTAATTTTGTTCATACCTAAGGATGAAATGGAACCAAATTTATGCCCAAAGAGTTTCATCAAAGCATACTTTTAGGAAATAAAGTAGGATAATAGTAAATACACAAGTGAATCTCTCCCAGAAGTCAGTCATTTTAGATAAATTAATAGAATTTTAGTAGCCTTAATACCATGGGTATTCACATAGCTTTCAATGGGCCTATTTCCTTCAGAAAGAGACTACAAGATTAAGGTGCAGATTATTAAAACCAGCATTTTCCAGACTTTAAGTGGTAATCCTTTTCCCATTCGAAGCCTCACTTTTATGATACATGCAGCTATTGAGGGTAGTCATATAGCTTTCAATAGGCCAATTCTTCCAGAAAGACCACGCAAAATCATTAAGATGATCAACAACTGGAGCACAAAATATCATCATTCAAAGAACCAGGCTTAAAAGTGTTAATAAAATAAAGACGACATTTAAATGGGGGTGGTGGGGGTGGTGTGGGCGGAATCTGAAAAACCTCAGATTGACTACCCTGATAAAACGAAACTGGAAAATACCTTATTGTTTCAAAAATTCACATTGAAATATTAATGTTTGCATGACCAATAAATTACAAATCAAATTAATACTACTGAGGTGATATGCTTTTGAAAATAATTCTACAGAAGTACAGCCTACTTACCTTTATAAGCATAAGCACTTAAAGTTCTTCTGTTTCTGTATCCTGATTTTACACCAGTTATTCATTTATACACTAACATCAAATCTTTGAAGATTTGGTGACTTTTTCCCCCCATAGTAATACACTGTTACACAGTATGAGGCACTATAATCTAGATACTGTTATCAGTTTATCTATACACAAAACCTTCAGAATAGGGATCTGTACAGAGATCAAGTACTCTCTATAAAGGCCAGTACTGAGTTCTCAGGGAAAGCCCCTACTTGGTTTTCTCTCCAACAGACCTAAAGTTTAGCCTAAGGTTATGACTAGACAACTGTGTTTTATAGGTATAGATAAACTTCACCTCCATGATCTTCTCTTATTCCTTTTTAAGCTACTATAATTTTTGGCTTCTACAGTACCTTGTGGCAATGAATTTATGAATTCAACAATTTAATTACGCACTGTTAAAAAACTACTTCCTTGTGTTCATTTTAAGCCTGCCATCTGATAATTTAATTAGGTGCCCCTAGTTTTTGTTATGAAAAAGGGAAATAATTGTTCCCATTCACTTTCTCCACATTGCTCATAATTCTAGATTTCTATCACATTCCCCTCCCAGTTGCCTCTTTCCAGGCTTTAGCACCCTGCCAATTTAGTTTCTCCTTGTACGGAATTCATTCAATTCTTTTCTAATTCTAGAATATTGTTTTTATAATAGGGTGAGCACAACAGCAGAACTATTAGTAACACTGTTTTCCTCATATACTCTCAATTCCTTTAAAATCTAATCAATTTTTGACAACTACTAAGCCTCAACTACTAAGCTTGGAGAGCTATCTATTGCAAATCTCAGATCTCTGTCTAAGAAAATCAACAGCACAGAGTTCATGCACATGACTTCAGGTTTATCAGCAATGGATTTCACCTATTTTATCACCCATTCGATTCTGTGAAATCCTTGGGTGGCTCTACACAATCAGCATTTGATTTCAGTACTCTAAATAACTTTGCCATTAGCTAGCTTTCTCACTTCTCCAAGATCCTTGGTAGATCTCACAAGTAACTTTGCTCTAGTGTGAAAATAAACTATACCTACCCTTAATTTCTCATCTTTTACTTATCTGGTATCTTGTGAAAGGATCTCTTCTTTATATCCCACAACATTTTGTAAAGCTACGAGACACTGAAGCTACTAAAAAGCCACTAAACAATTTACTAAAAAGATTTAAACTACTGAGGTTCCATCAAATCCCATGCCAATGTTGCAATTACTTACTTCTTAGCAATAAGACAGAACCTGAAAACATACAGTTTTGCAGCTCCTTTTTAGACAGGATGTTCAACAGAAATTATAAATAATTTTGTGTTGAAACAATGTGCACTATTGACATTTAATTGATAATCACTGATTTTAGACATTAGAATCATAGAATCATTAGGGTTGGAAAAGACCTCTAAGATCATCAAGTCCAACCATCAACCCAACACCACCATGCCCACTAAACCATGTCCCTAAGCGCCACATCTACATGTCTTTGAAATACTTCCAGGGATGGTGACTCAACCACTTCCCTGGGCAGCCTGTTCCAATGCTTGACAACCCTTTCGGTGAAGAAATTTTTCCTAATATCCARTMTAAACCTCCCCTGGYRCAACTTGAGGATGTTTGCTCTCTTCATATCACTTGTTACTTGGGAAAAGAGACCAACACCCACCTTGCTGCAACCTCCTTTCAGGGAGTTGTAGAGAGCAATAAGGTCTCCCCTCAGCCTCCTCCTCTCCAGGCTAAACAGTCCCAGTTCCCTCAGCCGCTCCTCATAAGACTTGCTCTCCAGACCCTTCACCAGCTTCATTGCCCTCCTCTGGACACGCTCCAGCACCTCAATGTCCTTCTTGTAGCGAGGGGCCCAAAACTGAACACAGTATTCRAGGTGTGGCCTCACCAGTGCCGAGTACAGGGGCATGATCACTTCCCTACTCCTGCTGGCCACACTATTTCTGATACAGGCCAGGATGCCATTGGCCTTCTTGGCCACCTGGGCACACTGCTGGCTCATGTTCAGCCGGCTGTCAACCAGCACCTCCAGGTCCTTTTCCAACAGGCAGCTTTCCAGCCACTCTTCCCCCAGCCTGTAGTGTTGCATGGGGTTGTTGTGGCCGAAGTGCAGGACCCGGCATTCATTCATTCTTCCAAGAAACCTCATTTTTAATCAATAGCTATAGTCATTAAATAAATCCTTATTTTGTGCTACATGCGAACAAACAATAATAAACTACATTGAATACTGTTTGAATAAATTAAAGTAGCAATACTTGAAAATAATAAACATTTCTGCTCTTCACATTTTTTTATTCAAAGCACACAAAAAGGAGCTACATATCATGAATACAGGATACGAAAAAAGGGTAATCAACTCTCACATGACGACTGAATTTTGTGTTAAGCCATGAATGATCTAAATTGAAGTTACATAAACAGAAAACTAATGCCACTGGCAAACAGCCCCGTTCTGTAACGTTCTATTTGAGAATCACTGGTTAAAGAAAAAGAGACGCTGAGCTTTGACAAAGAATGATATGGGAGATGACATCAACTTCTTTCAGCAAATGAGCTCAGCGTGCCAGCTAGCTGACAAATTAGCTTCTAAAAACCACTAACAGTAGCTTACAAAGTCACAGCTGTTATCCTGTTTTGAACAACAAAATGTTGATCTCAGTTGAAATGTCTAGTTTTACAGAAGATTTGTAAGTGCCCTGATTTTTTTTTTTTTTTTTTTTTTTTTTTTTTTAACAAAGCAATAAGTTGTACTGAGAAAAGCACAAGGGACAGGCAATGACTGTACTCTGATGACTCCATGGTGATGTTTAATAGACAGGATTAAGTATAACACTTGCTTATGTTCTGCACCCTCCTTAAATTTAAAAAAATCCCTAGAGTTACAGGCTCAGTAGCAACATAAATCTACAAATATGAAAGTACCATAGTCACTAGCAATTTCTTTAGCTAACTCAAGCAGTTCCCAGGATATTAACTTTGATAGTGGAAGAAATACATCAGAAAACCTGGCATTTACTGTAGGAGATTTTATTAAGGGAATTAAATCAATTGAAAGATGCTAATATTCTACTAAAATATTCTACAATGCTGACTGTTGGACAAAGTCGAAAAAAATCGTAACATTACTTAGCACTTCAACTATTTAAGTAGTGTAAATCTTCACTTCTATAGTAAAATATCAGGCAGTCTCCCCTATATCTCTGAGAAATAGAGGAGGACTAAAAACTATTAAAACTATTAAACACAACAGGGGCAAACTCAGTCTTAGTGTTGGTACTGTTATGACCATCACTRGTATCTGAACATCCCTCAAATGAAATGAATAAAATTTATTAAACTTTAAAAAAAGAAAACTATCATTCCCAATTTACAGATGACAAACTGAAGGACAGAAAAATTTACATAACTTCCTGAAGGTTCAAAGAGAAGTCTGTGGTTCAGCCCCACAGCTAAACTCACCTCTCAAGCACCAGTCCTTTGCCACTATAGCATTCTCTCTACTGTTTTACAGCTCTTTTACCTCCATAAAATTGCAATAACTTCAGCATAATTACTCCTGATTTATAGTAAATGAAAGGAATAATCAAGCCAAGACAGATGCATGCCAAGTTCAAGTGACTAGCCCAAAGCCAACAAAAAAACCACTGGTCAAAGCTTGGATTGAAACTTTTAAGATCCTATGTTTAGACATCTAATAAAGATTTTTATTTAATAATGTTATATAAGGACTGTTTCTATCAACATATTTTCACATTTTTTCATCTTTAAATACAGATAGTATAACCATGAACTAAATAAGACTGCAGGCATGTTAAGAGCTGAACACAACCATGTATTTTCAACAGCAAGTCTAGCACTTACTTTGGAACAGGTACTACCAACTCCCAAATTCAGACCCAGAATCTGTCTCCCTCCCTTAGGTACCTGTAAACTAGAAATTAACTTGTTTACCTCCTAAACAAGCATGAAGGAGGATAGAAGAAGCTAATTAATATCTGAAAACATAAATCACAGTAAGTTCCATTAACAAATATCCTGCTTAGTTAACAAAGCAAAAACCAGCAATACAGAAGACAGAAGAAACATTTTCTCCTTGTTTTCTTGGTTTTCTCTCTTTCCACAGAAATATGACAATTCTGGAAAAGGAGAATTATGCTGTACAGCCTTCTATACAGCCAGCAAAAGAAATGCAGAAAATAAAAAGTCATAGAATCATAGAATATCTCAAGTTGGAAGGGACCCATAAGGATCATCAAGTCCAACTCCCTGCTCCTTGCAGGACTACCTAAAACTATATCATATGACTACGAGCATTGTCCAGACGCTCCTTGAACTGTGATAGGCTTGGTGCCGTGACCACTTCCCTGGGGAGCCTGTTCCAGTGACTGATCCCCTCTCAGTGAAGAACCTTTTCCTAATGTCCAATCTGAACTTCCCCTGACGCAGCTTCATTCCATTTCCTCGTGTCCTATACATGGTATACACTGTTGTAATGATCTTTCCACAGTCTCAGAGAAACAATGGCTTTGCTGTTTACAGAATTCTTTATCCTGAATACTTAGTTACATCCGTTACTGGGATATCACAGCACATAGATTGCACATACCTGCAATACCCAAAAGTCACTTTAGCCCCTCCCCTACCCCAATTTCACAGATTGCAAATCAAGAAAAATTACATCAGAGTTTCTAAGAGCTATTTTAAATACCCTACATCTCACTAAAACCAACAGTTGTTTGATTTGTCAATCAAAAAACTCAGTCTTACAACTGTGGTAAAATGAATCCATGCCTCTTGACAGTAAATCAGTGTCCTAAACAATGAAGCATCTTTTTGGTTCTTGATCTGGATACAGCTTAGTTCAAACACAGCTCCTGTGCACGAAATACGTCAAATGATCATCAAGAGGTCAGTGTTGGCATGAAAGCTGCCGAAATAATCAAATCCTTAAATTTCTTTTTAAGCAAGATACAAACTGTTGAGATGGAAACATCATCTCAGGACCCATCAGCTTACCTCACCTTGCCCTGTTTTACACTGAAGTGGATCACAGGGAACACTGTCATCTCCTACTCGTGAGCTACCTGCAAGTTATCCAACAACCTACACGGCCAATGTGTCAGGAGTTTAGGCCACATGAAGATTCCAGTATTCAGGTCAAGGAGACGTGTAGCCTCAATCTATTACTTCCAGTATTGTAATGAAACCATTTGGTCTCCGTGAAGCTACCCACTGGAACCTATAAAAAGTTGCATATGCTCTTGATCATAAAAGCGGACATGCTGAGTTCCAAATTGTTAATTTTATGTTTGGAAAACACATACAATGAAGCTCATCTATGTACAAGAATAAAGAAACATCATACTAGATCAGAACAATACTCCATCGAACCATGCCCCCGTTTAGGAAGTGATCAGTAATTATCCATTCCTTGTTTAAACCATGGCATTTGATTTGTAGAAGTTCATAAATCCATCATTGAAAAAATGAGCTGTTTAAACTTATAAAGATGTATAGATAAAGCTAAGCATTTTCACAAAAAGTACACCCTAATTGTGTACTGTAGCGTGACTGAGAAGTTTGGGTTTTAATTTGTCTTTTATTTTTTAAATTTTATTCTCTCTGTACCTCCACCAAACTATATATCTGATATAGAGAATAACGTATTTCTCCCAAGAGTACTGTGAAGAAAAAAAGAATAATTAATATTTGTTAAGTACTCTCATAGTGTGACATGTGCCACAAAAGAGCACATGAAAGTTAGTAATTCTTCTTCATAGTAGAATTTGAATACTGTGCAGGAAACATGGCAGACAGCCATATAATGAGCAATGAGTGATAAAAAGAAAATCACTGAATAACTAACTCTGAAGTGAGCAGTATTCATGCAAAGAATGAGTCAGGAGTTCTAGGGACAGAAAAAAAAAAATGCAATCAATTAACACTGTATTATAATGTACCACATACAATGGGGCTGTACGAAGGATCACTGGAAACCTTAATTCCAGCATTTCTGTGCTAGTTTCATCAACTTATTCTTCCAGTGTAGAGTTTAGCTAAACTTACTTTTTTAGCAGAGGAACACAGATTTAAGGCGGGGGAAAAAAAAAAAGCCAAAAACCTCCCCCCCAAAAAAAACCAAAAAAAACCCCAAAAAACAAACCTATCAGTTGGGAATAGTTCTGTTCACAAGTTCTTCCGATTTCACCTCTAAATTAATAGGCAATCTTGTAGAAAATCTTTACTATTTTAGCTGCATATCTGTCATATGTCCAATCTAGGAATAGTTACTAATGAGAGTTGAAAGGAAAGCACTCAAAGAATTAGTGTTTTGTAAAATTCATTAATTCTAAAAATGTGTCTGAGCATAATAATGCCATGTAATGAATGTCTGACCCTTTCAGTTTATTTCAGTTATTCAAAAGGAAAAATAAGCTTGAATTACTGTAGCTCCTATACACAGATAAAACAGATATTTCCTACCCACATCAGAAAATGAGAAGATTGAATTGCATTCAGTTATGAACTGGATTTGTTTTTCAATTAAAAGAGAAGAAAAATAAATCATACTGAAGCTAAATGACAAACCAAATGCTATTCCATTGTAATTTTGTCCAAAAGACAACTAAATTTGTTGTTTCTTCAACTCTTTGATCATTATGTTTAGCTTGTAAAGATGCCACTTACTACTGCAAATACTCCATTTCTGAACAGACTGGTATCATTTTTCCCGAAACTGAAATATAAACATTCTGCTTCAGAGCTGCTTCAAACCCACACCGGGCAAAACTGGACTTAAAAAGCAAGAAAACGTTTAGATTTTCATAAAAAATAAAAATAATTTAAAAAGACTGAAGAACAAACAACAATTACAAATTTTACAGAATGAGCAGGATAAAGATGGCAAAATAAAATTGCATATTCTGCATATTCTACCTTATTCCCAAATCCCAACAGTTACTGAAGTTTCTTTTTAAAATAAGAAAAGATATACTCCACCTATACAGACGTAAAGGCACAAAATGTGAAAGATAAAGGTTAGCTCATTTTACAGAGAATACAGATATTTTTGAGGGCCTCAACCTTAAAGCCCATGCCATGAGAATGAACTCTGGCTCACAAAAAGCCACGCTTCCTTTAGCATTGGGGCTTTTGGCAAAGCAGCAAACTGCCCAGAGCACTGCTTGATCTTACAAAAAGATCTGGTAGTGCTGATCTATACATCCCCATGGGTTCCCCAAATATATGAATAGGCCTGGCTACAAGGACCTGCTCTGGCAGCATCATTACAGAGTAAGAAATCCAGAGGAGATGAATGTCACAGAGAATGTAACTGTTATAACTGACCTCATCTAATGGATTTTGGTACAAAGTAAATGTTGTAGGAATTAATCTATAATGTAGATCCCACACCCCTAAAATACACCTTTCTTTAAAATACCAAGCTTATAAAGTCCAAAGAAATTTTATTATTCCATGCAAATATTAACCAACCAACATGCCCTTTGATATGCAAGTATGCGAAACAGAGATTTGTTTGATTCTTGAACTAATTTTCGGACAGAGCGATAACCTTGAGTCCAAAGTCTTTTCGGGCCCAGAACAACTAAAAAACACTGCTCCAGAAGCAGAACGCTCTCAGGAAAGGAATTTAGAAAATACTAGAGAACACTATTTATTTTTCAGCCTGGATTAATTTGTGACTACACTGCCAAATTTTCCAACAAAACTGGTTTTTAGTGCTCCTGTTACAACATACTCCTATTCCAATCACTAACAAGAAATTTGGCCGTACACTTCCAAAAGTGACTCGGGTACTAAGTGCTCATTCATGGCTATGGCCTGTCCTCATACACATTGTTAATCAGTAGGCAATACCCAATAGTCTCTAGGCTGTCCACTATCACCTTTTTATGCCAAAATGCAGAATTCCAACCCGCTTAGCACCTTTGACTCCTCACAGTACATACAGCCAAGCGGCAGACCCAGAACCTGCATTTGTTCTTGAAATGGAAACGCAACAATTCACTTTGATTATAGGCTGGGTCTCCAAGTTAAAAGTACCCTCTTCACCCAACCGTCAATACTCCGCAGAGCTAATTGGTTTGGGTGCCTACTAGACACTTCCCTCATGGAGCTAACAAGTAGATGCAGTGGTGTATCTTCTTAAAACAAATGATTATTTTTCCATCTAAACAGAACAGAAATAAATGGTTAAAGTAATAAAATATCTAAGTATTAAAAAATAAATAACACATACACTGTCTTATCCACACAGAACATTTCCTCAAAGCTTGCATTATTTTTCTTAGAAGTTACAGGTCTGGATTCTGGCAACCAAACCACAGGGTCTCTCTCAAAAAATTGCCCTGCTTCCTCACTTTTGGGGTTGGAAGGTCAGAGGAGGAGGAGGTATGAGTGGAAGGAATGATTGTAATTCATTTTTATATTTTTTTCTTCATTACCACCATTCAGTTATTAAGCAGTCTGTTACTCAGAGCATGACAAAAAAAAAAAAAAAAATCTTAAAAAGAATTGACACCTGCTTATCTGAACATCGGTGAAATGGACTGTCAATAAATACTGCCTGCTTTCTCCTGTAGATGTGAAAAACCAACCAACCAACTCTCCAGCACAGAACACATCGCGTGTTGGAAATTTAATACAAACATCTCCCATACTCTTCCCAACCTCACTTCAGTTTGATTCTCTTCTATTATTCTTTAGGCATACCTATACGGGCCATTTTAAGTGCTCCAAACGAGCTCAACACCACACTGAACACAGCTAGGCTGCTTCCAGTATCTGAACTGGCTATTTCGGAACAAGCTGGGTTTCACATCGCCTGGGAGATTGGAGGGCAATTTTCCCCTATGTATGCTGTCACCATGAAGAGGGGTGCATGTTTTTTGCTCCTCATCCCGTTTCAGTTTCTTCATTTCTCCTCACCTTCAATATTCCATCTCTACAGTAGTAGCTCTAATGGGAGCCATACTGTTAAAACAGAAACTCATTAAAAAACAACAAGTTTTTCTTTCTAACTCTCATCTTTCCAATTTTATTCCTTCCATTCCCCTCCCATTCTCTTTTCAACTCTCTTTCTCATGAATGACCTTCAGATCTCTTCTCCAACAAAAAACCGCAATACATTTTTAATTACAAGGGAAAGCTTAGACTGTTGACAAGCTGTGGAAAAGAAGTAGATCCAGGTACTAAATACTTTAAAGAAAAAAGGACATGGAGAGATAAATAGGAGAAACAATGAAACTATCTCATTATACTATTTTTTTTTTTTCTAAAAAATACTATTTACAGGACTGAGGATCTCAAACTTATGTAAACATCGCGAACAGCACAGAAATATTTCAACTTGCATTCATTGCATAAGGAAATGTTACAGGGTTGGGGTTTTTTTTTGAAAAATATAGAGAAGCAACTGTGATGATCAGACATCATGCTCAAGTTCAAGCAGATAAGACCAGTCAATTGCACACAATAACTAACATTCTTCGTACTAGAATATGTGAAGAAAGTTAATAATAAAATTAAAACCAACTACTCTCCCTTCTCCATGAAATTCTTCAAATCATTCACTTTTATTACAGTTCATTATGTGGGTTTTTTCCCCTCCCTCTTTTTCATACTTTTATTAAATGGCTAGCTGCATGTATTTAATTGTATACTCCTCAGGGCAGTGACTATTTCCTTAATTGTCTGTAAAGACCACTGCTATAAACAACAGTACTATGCAATGTTAAGTAATAAAAAAATGAGTAATGTTTTGCTGAGAAACAGTCATGCATTAATTACGCAAGATAATCTGGAAAATACAGAAATAGGGAAAAAACCATGTCGTTATGAATCCATAACTTTAAAGCATCACTACCCAATGAATGGTTTATGATATTCCATTTCAGTATTATATTTAATTTCTCTTGGGGTATTTAAAAAACATCTGTTCAGAAAGTTACCAAATGGGTATTGTTTACTCAGAAATTCTACAGGGTACAACCCCCTTCTATACTGTCAGTTAAACATACAATATTTTAAACACGCGTTATGAAGCCAATTGTTGAAGCAGGCACTTAGAATGCAAAGAATATTCTACACATTAAAATACACATGAAAAATACTGTCCAGGAGTTATAACATAAATCAAATACAGATTCTAAATTCAGTATTTAATAACTACGCAATTTAAAAAAAAACATTTCGTTTTTATTACTTACTGAACTAATTTCATGTCTTAAATCTACATTGCTGCAGATTTATACAAGCACAGAAGCTACTGAAACTGGTATAATTTTAAAGCCAGAAGCAAATTTTTACTGCTGAACTATGCCCCTGAAAATGGGGTTTAATATGAAAACACTGACACCAAATCTGAAGAGCGTGAATACTCTGCTTTAATATTTTTTAAAATCTGTTCTCTAATCTCGACTGAGGTTTGAAAGTAGCAAGTCTGTATTTTTCCTGTGTAAATGTTGTGCAAAAGCTTTACAAACATAGATCTAAATCTGCAATTGCCATTACTAAAATAAATGAAAAATCTATAAGCAGCAGTGAAACTGGCATGCAAATAAAAGAACTGTCAAGACATATATTGCCTAAAAATAAGCTTACAATAACTATTTTAAAGACTGTGTGTGGTCTTACCCATATATTTTGGCAAGATGCACTTTCTCCAACCACAGCTAGATTCATCCAAAAGCAGTGGCACTGGAGAGTCTCTGTCTCACCTGTCAAACTTGAAGAACGTTGTTCAGCAGACCACCATGAGTCCATGGATAGGATCCACAGCACTACAGCAGCTGTTCTTGATAAGTGTTCTCTAACTATAGAGGCAAATGCTTCAAAAATGTTCTGTAAGAGGATCACCCTTAATATACATGCATTTAAAAACAAACAGAAACAAAAATGTATCTAGAACAAGACTTTCAGGACATTTATGGCAGAGCAGCATCAGTGACTTCATACGTATGTCTGTCTGATATTTGGAAATACTCACTGAAGATTCAAAAATATTAAATTTACCTTAGAAGTTAACTAAATTTATTTACCTCTCACAAAGTATTACGTTCTTCAAATTGCAGGCAATCAAATAAAACAACTAGAACTCTTAAATCTTCATATAAACTAGGAAGATGAACTTTCCTCTTCTCAGTTCCTTTCCCACATATGACACGGAAAATATTTTCACACCAACCTACAAATAGATTAAGTGGGAAGGAGAGGTAGAAGGCTGCTTGGCTACAGTAAAGGTAAGATTCAGTGAAAACGGGATGAAGCAAGAAAAGCTGCCAGTTTTAAAACTACGTAAGAGGATATTTTGACGACCAGAAAAATCTAAGGAGACAGCTTATCTGAATTCTGTCTATATAAAATAACTTTGACTGTTATTAAAAAGCATATAATCATTAATTTCCAGAGCGATGTGAGTGTTTTCTAAAAATAGGTCACTGCTTTTAACTACTGAGATCTGCTCTGGTTTAACTACTGGTAGCATTGTATCCTAGAAGCAAGAAAGGCTCTAGAGAGATTACTTTCACTTTTCCCTAGATATATTTAGTGTACTAACTAGCATAGTTAGGATATTATTTTTCTTTGGTTTTGTCAGTAGCATGTTTGAAATAAATTTTATTAAGTGGTAGTGTATGTAACATTGCATTGTGGGTAGCAGTTTCCTGCCTTAACCTAGCCACATCCTCAGCTGTTATATGAGACAAGTTTCCCATATTTTCTGCAAGTTGACTTTAAAAAAAAAAAAAGAAAAAAGAAAAAAAAAAAAACCAGACAGGAGAAAATAGCTAGAAGGTTAGGATGATCTTAAACACCATATATTGACTGTTTAGAATGCGTGCATCTAATCAAAAGGGCTTTCTCAATTACTGTACAGTCTACAAGATAAGTATTTGAGGAACACAAGAAAAGTAACACTTGTCAGAAAAAAATGTCTGAGCCGCAAGAATAATCAAGATGAGACACATTTGACCATTAAGATGTAGCCCCCGATCAGGGGTTAGATTATTTCACTGGAGAATATCTTATCTATTCTATGAAGAAGTGAGAGAGCTGGCAACTCAAGATGAATGAAAACAATTTATTACTACTTGCTATTATATGATGTACTCACTGGTTAACAGAAGATGACCATCCTTTTAAGTTAAGTAACAGTTCAGTTTAAGGTTTAATTTGATCTTCAGTAGCCTGATTCCACTGTACAGAAAATAGACAACATTTGTTTACACTAGAAATGTAACAGCATTTTTTCCCCCTCTATATGCTTAGTGGTCCCAGTCACTGTCTACTTCAAACCGTATCTTATTTAGAAAAAGGTTTAAGGAAGAGAACAGAAAGTCATCATAAAAAGACAGCAGTAAAACTCCGATGTTCAATGCTACTCCTTGCAGACACCAATAAGTAGCATTTTAAAATGAAGGACTGCTAAAATAACCTTGCTGTTACAATTTTTTTAATTAACAGGCAATTTTAGCTTTTGCTTTAACAGCTTAGTATATATGTGATATTGGCATACCTGAAGCTGTTGCACAGATATTGGAAATTAGAAGTCTACAAGATACCCAAGTCTAGCAACAAAAGTTCCATAAAACGTGCGAATATTTTAAATCAAACGGTACGTTAAACATATTAGCTAAGAACCATCAGAAAACACAGTACTATCCCTCTAAAAATTATAAATACTTCTAAGTTATGAAAAACAGAGCCAAAGAGAGAGGTTTCACTCCCTAAAAAAAAAAAAAAAAAAAAAAGTTGCTCTAGTGGAAACAGATACATTAATAACACCTACAATTAATACCTGCATCTGAGGAAACTGCATTAGGACTTTCTGTATTATAAAAATCAGTGTCTTATTATAGTATATACTGTAAAACTTGTAAGTAAGTGCAGTTTAACAAGTTTGTCATTATACTGCTTTAAGCAGAATATTTATATCTGTCCAGTTGTAGCACAGAAACAAAAATTTACGTACAAATAAACTTTCAGCAGGGTATCATACTGTTTATATACTGCATGAACTTTGAGTGACATAAGGCAAAATGTTTGGAAATAAAGCATGGCTTAAAAGTTTCAAAACACATTTCAAAAAAAGTGAAAGATGTAATTATCTTTTAGTGTTGCATTACAATTCACTTTAAATAAGATTCCATTTGTCGTCAAAGATCAAGCTCATAGTTTACCAGAGAAATTCCTTAGCATAATACTTCCTTTGTAAGTGTAATTGTGACTTAAAGCATCCCCTATGGAACATGTAAGTTAACTTCGATTTTTGTAGATCTACCTTTTAAACAAAAGGCTATCAAGCGTAAGTCTGCAATCAAGACGCTGGTTTATAAAGTGGATTTTCAGGATTCAGGCATCTGCTTCATTAGAAGTGCAAACTATACTGAAAGAAGCCGTCAGTTTCACAGGTATTAGGTCTGCATAAAGTTTAGCTTTATAGTGTCTCTGTACTAAAAAACTAGCATTTTTTTTCAGTGATAGTTTCTGCAAACTACATCTAGACTACTCAAACTATTTGTTTTTCTGCTTTAATGGATTTTGCCTTACTAGATGAAGACTTCACTGTAGTGGTCTCGATCTTGACAGCACAGGTGAAGAAGTATGTACAGTAAAAAAAAAAAAAATTTATAAAGGTATCATATCAAAACACAGTAACAAAGTCAGAGAATAACTTTGCGTACACAAGTGAAAGCATTAAAAAGCCATTCCAGAGAAAGCCTGAGCACAGTATTTCAATGCAATAAATTTCAAAATTCAGACTTCTGTAGGAAGTTCAATAATCTAATATTAAAGATGTGACTAAGAATAAATTCTGGAGTTTAAAAAAAAAAAAAAAAGAAAAAAAAAACACCACCAAACAACTGCATTCATATGAAAAGAAGTATTTAAGACCAAGACATGAGTTATCTATTAAATAAAAATACTGAATCTACCTACCACCAAATAGAAGTTGATAAGTATCTTCAATGCATAACTGTAGTTGAAGAAACATTGTGATTACAATCAAGAGTTCCACAAATAACGGAGGCAGCAACCTCCAAAAGCTTTTGCTGCATCAAAAGTTGATTAAAACTAATGCAGACAAACATATTTTGTTTATATGAAAAGATTACCATTCTTTCCATCATTTTTATACCCTTTTTTTTTTTCCATTGATGTTCTTAACCATACTGTGAAAATATAAATAAATAAAAGCAATTCATCATTAGGAGAATTAAATATTGCCCTTACTTTTATATGAGATGGGTGATTTGCAGAATACTCCTTTTTCATTTTAAGGTAGAATTCTACAAATTTGGCAATATCTAATAACTTTCAAAGTACTGAATTGAGAACAATGCCATTTACCTTACAATAAATATTATGAAAGAAGTTTTTATGAACAGGGTTTTATGTTGCTTTGATAAATATATAATGAAAATCAAAACATACAATCTGTAATTTTTACTGAAATCTCCTTTCCCATTTTCTCTCCATCCCCACAAAACAGAGAACCTGCTCTCCACCCACACCTCCAGCTATTTGTCTCACATCATTCCTGGCCCATTTCTTACTGGGAAAGCTGAGGACAAAGAGGAAAATAAAAAAGGAGGGATGGCAGCTTCAAAGAGATGTATTTTATTTTACAAATAAAAACTGAACAATATCTAGAAAATGTTTTACACAATTCTTCTGCTCCCAAAAATATAAATGACAAGAAAAAATGCAAAAATCACTCAGCTAAAACTAGAAAATACAGTGCATCTGTGATACAATCAGGCTAATAAGAAAAGTTCTAGACATAATGTCCGAAGAGGCAAAAAATAAGATACTTTCTCAAAGATGTTTCCAATTTTGTTCTGAATCTGAGTGAGCAAATCAAGACTACTAATACACACTGTCTGTGCACATTATTCCTTACTACACACAGCATTTTGCAATTTATTTCAAAGCCTCTATTATAAACAAAAAAATACTGCTTTTGTTAACCCACTCCGTACTGGTACAGTAAAGGCTTATATTACACAATCAAAGTCAAAGTTACAATATGTTAAGTATATAAAAAATATTATACACACATGCACACATATGATATTAAGTATTTAAATCTTACATATGCATCAAATTTATGTTTCATTTTAAAACTAAGTGTTAACATTAACTGGTGAATAAAGTTATTTATAGTCTCCCAAAAAGTCTAAGACTGTTCTATTTCTTTTAAACACTGAAACTATMMTAAGCAATTAATGTAAGCGCAATCAAAACCTCCCAACTCTCACAGTTCATTCTGTTATGCAACGTCTACACTAAATCCTAGCAATACCGGTATTCAAAAGCATCACTTAGACTGCAGTACACAACTAGTTATGATATCCAAATGACATATTTTGCCCCAAATATAAAAGAAACATAATTGCCCTTAATTTGCATTTCATAAAACTGCCAAGTAGTTTTGAAGGCATGTAAAGCCAGGCAGACATGATTTAAGATTTGCAAAGGAATCCCCAGACTAACACTTCTGTGACAGCCAATTACAGTAAAAAACACAACCCCAACAAGCAGTCTGCTACTAGACCTTAGGAAAGGTAAAGTTTCTTACAATGAGTTACAGATTCACAAGTATAGGAAGACAAGGAGAAAAAGTAAAACAGAAGGAATCCAGCCACCCAGCAAATATGAAGCAGACCCAAGATCGTGATACAATCCAAAGATGTAAATTATTGTAAATCATCACTGTTGTTCAGAATTTCACACAGCCACTTGTGCCAATTTTGCTCACTTTTCCACAGACACAATAATGAAGTAGGGAGAGGGAAGGGGAAGGGGAAAAAGAAAAAAAAAAA
>JAYKAV010002999.1:2089303-2149099 GCA_035582835.1 Phoebastria nigripes
AAAAAAAAAAAAAAAAAAAAAAAAAAAAAAAAAAAAAAAAAAAAAAAAAAAAAAAAAAAAAAAAAAAAAAAAAAAAAAAAAAAGGAAAAAAAAAAGAAAAGGGGAAAAAAAAAGGGAGAGAGAAAGAAAAAGCCACAGTGTAGGCAGTCCTACTTGGAGTCCTCTGATGTCACAGCCACATGACTCGCTCGCTCCAGTAACAGTGCTTGCAAAAAAAAGGAGTTTTAAAGCTTTTGCTTTTTTGGATTGTGTGAATGCTTCATTCGCCTCACAAACAACCACAGAACCACAAGTGCGGTGCAAACTTTCTCCAGGAGGACAGCAAAGAAGTCTCTGGTTTTTAAATGGTTAATCTCCGCAGGTCACTACCAGCCACTGAGACCAACAGAGTCAGTAAGTGCTCTCTAACCACAGTCTATGCAGTAATAGTAGGTCCTTCAAATATTTGCTCATTCTCTTTTTTTTTTTTGTTTTGTTTCCTTGCTTTTCACATGTTACCAGTGCTACACAATTTTTTGACAGGGAAAAAACCAACTATAGAGTCTATGCAATCCAGGAACACTGTAAAACTAAAACAAGGTTTGGCTATGGTTTGTGTTTTCAGTTTGAGGATCCAAGAAGTATTTACACCAGAAGGTGAAAGCTCTGCGTGAACCGAGAGGGACTATGGCATCAAACAGCCTGTTCAGTTCAGTGACACCATGTCAGCAAAACTTCTTTTGGGGTAAGTTCTGCAATATTTGAGCTTCTGTTTTCTGTTGTCGGGAGTTTTCTTACTTTTAACAATGATGGTTATAGTTATCTAAGCAAAAACTTGCTGAATGGGATGTTAGAGTGTTAAAATAGCATACCTGGTTTGTGGGGGGCAAAAAAGTCACCGTAAATACCTTCTGCAGATTTATGAACAAATTTGTTAGCTGACAAGCTGAGCAAAATGAAGTCGGTGGCTTAGTCCTTAGTGTTTGACAGCAGGTGTGCCCAGCTGTCACCTGGGTCAAGGTGTAGCTACACAAATTTGGAAGAGTCTGATGGGCTCTAGTACAACGTTTAATATTATCTTAGGGAACAAGATAAAGTGTTTAGTGAGTTAATCAACAACAGCACAGAATATCTTATTAAGAACTCTGGTGTAAAGCGTAACGCTTTTAGATGTATCCACCATGACTGGTTAACGAAAGATATTGTAAGAGACTTAATTTGTATGATTTAAGACAGCTTATTCTCTAAACCAGATGAAAATGAGTGGCATGTAGCAGATAGCAGCCTATCCTACCCATAATTGCCCTATCATTGTTCCAGACATCTTATTTTTAAGCATATATATCAGACGAAGTTATCAGTGTAAATCTGCAGTTCTCTAGTCTTTTGTTGCCCTCATTTCACAGCAAAGCATGTTTGATAATATATTCATTTATAAAAGCAAATCCTTCTCATTACACTTATTATGAACAAGGCAAAACATTCATGCATAAAAATATTAAGCTATGAAATAAAAAATACATGATTTAACATGCTGATGAATTTAAGCTTTAATTGAAAGTGGGATTTAAAAAACTCTGTAGAAGAGCACTGCCAAATATTTACTTCAATATTCTGAACTGTAAACACAGATTCCTTTAAGAAATCATATATGTATACTGAGGTAATTATTTATATGCACTGCATACATACCTGCCCATAAAAATCATAAATACGCTATAAAATTGCACCTCTATCATTGCTTACTTTGAAAAGCTTCTTCCTCTCAGATACAGTCTTAAAATCAGTACAGAGCACCTCACTCACAAAATATTAAATAAAACTGAATATAACTAAGTGATTTATCTGCAAGTAAAATAAAGTTATATTTTAAAGCGTGTTGGAAAACGCTGTATTCTAGTCATCCTTGACGAGTAGTAAGAAGTATATTCAAAATTTTTTTCAAAGCATCTTTTACTGAGACAGATCAGGAAAACTAACTGAAAATTCTGAAAGATCAAGAAAAAAAATTCTGAAAACTTACAAGATTTTCTTAATGGTGTCCATCATGCTGAAACTATGTTGGGACCGTAGCTAAACCTATTTCTTATCCTCCCCTGCCCCCCTTCTAAGAAAAACAACAATGCCAGAACCATTTTCAGTATATACATCCCGATTAAGCTTGTATTGTAATGAACTGATGACTGGAGTTCCTTTTACCCCTCCTACTTCACACGCTTTGACTGGTTCCCAGTTAAGCACATGAATAAGCTATAAGACCGTGTGTAGGAAAAGAAATGATGAATAGCTTCTTCCAGGAGAGAGACCAATTTAAATTATCATCTATAGATACCAGAAGAGATAACATAACCTGTGGCTGGTCATGTAGCTATAATACACTGAACGCTGAGCTGAAATGCTAACGCAAAACTGGTAAGCAGCTTTTCTACTGAAACTGCTGTCTTAATGAAGCACAGCAGAAGCATAGCCAGACCACATTATCCCAGTGTTTACAACAGGAAATACAGTTTACATGTATAGGGACTTTCTTTTGCTTTTACTTCCAAAAGAGATCAGAAGAAATTTAGTTGGCTAAAATTATCAAAACACAGAGTGCTGACTGCTTAATTCATCTACTTTTGATCCTTCCTAAAGCGAGTGAGAAGTACTGTAACATGAATAATACTTTTCCCCAAACTTCATTAAATAGGGTTGGGCACACAAATTTCACTTTGGACACAAACAATGGATGCAAGGAACTACAAAATCTCATCAAGTCTATCAATATGTAAGCAATATATCTTAAGCTAAAAACAAAACTAAAAAACCCACCTTTATAAAAAGGAAACAGAGTATATTTTAAAAAGAACAAAAGCCAGAAGACCCAAGTTACTCATGAATTTGCCGTTTCCTACCAATGGTGCAGCAGTACGTCAGAACGCACGATCTATTCTTTCTTTCTGTACTGTCTATATCTCCTTCTATTCCCATCTCCACCCTATTCTTTTCAGGACTGTTGAATTTAATTATATTTCTCTTCAAGAATTAACTGATGAAACGTAATGACGAGTAATAATAGGGAAGGAAAACAATGCTATGATGATTAACTCGCATGGTTGCTAATCTATGCCATTAGCCATATTTCTGAAAATTCTTATTTCACTTATTTCACTTATTTTTGTCTACATGTTTTTTACTTCATATCAAAGGGAAAACAAGACTAGTGAAGAGGAAGGATCCTTTACTAATTAATGCAAACATATATATTCCTCTACAATTTAGTACATTTGAATTAACTAGATGCTACGTTTCATATCCAGAGTATTTCTACCTTATGCTAGTTATACACAGGTTTTGACTGTATCATGCCTATGTAAACCTTCTTAAGCTTTTAAATATAAGTGCGTTCATTTCAATCAGCAAAGCATATTATATTCACATCCATATCATTTGCAAAAAAACAAACAGCATATTTATTAGAAAATTTGGTAAACGCTGTTTACCCAAAGTATTTCAGACAATGAAATACTTTTGAAATGCCTCCCACAACAGTTACAGTTTAAAAAAAAAAAAAAAAAGGCATTTTCAAATATGTTCTGTGTATTGTCGTAGGAGGATTTCACCAAAGAAAGTAAATCAGATCAAAATTTGGCCGACAATTTAACCAATTCTTTCACATGTAACTTCTGGAAGCTGATCCCAACAGACAGACTTGGTAAATCTAAATTAAAGTCTTCAAGTTAMCAACAAAAACTTTGCTCTGCTTATATTAAAATACTGCTCAGTATCTTCTCATTTGTTCTTCAAAAAAAAAACCCCAAACCTTTTGTAGATTTCAATTCTCAACTGCTTTACTATTTGGTAAGGAATCTTAGTTTTTTATTTTAATTAAGATATTGATAAGAGAGAAACAGATCCTTTTTTATTATCTATGTATACAAAGCAGAAATTTTCCATATGTTCCAGCTCTGTTTAACATATTCATATTATTGTGAATGCTAAGCAAAATCTCAGGAATCACTACCCTTTGCATAAAATATAATTCAAAATACTAGGACTTTAAAAAAATAATACTGAAAACTATACAAGAATGACTATTCTCATGTGCATTAAGAAAGCTGCAAGCTTCTCACTAAGGCTTTTGGTATATGAAACCCCTAAACCATGCAGAATTGCACTACACCACTTACAGGATTCTTAGGCAGTAAAATGCACTGGTCTGTTTAATTATCTGTCTCAAATGAACTATTAATAGCCAATATTGTTTAAATCAACTACATTGATGTAAAATTCGCTAAGATCGAAATGTTCCAGTTTGTTAGAAGAACATCGAAATATCTGATGGTTAAATAAACTGGGGAGAGGGAAAAAAAAAAAAAAACCTAAATCATTAGGGGCACTAAGATTTTATCAAACATACAGGATTAATCTCTATTGAATAGAACCATTCACAAATCAAAACTTATTCCACTTCAATACTTTCATGCAGTGCTAATCAATTACAACCTTTTCTAGTTATTCAAAATCCATGTGCTTTTAATTTTATTCACTGGTGGTCTAAAATATAATATTCAGGCCAAGCTAAGTCATTCTGTATTGCAACTTTGCTTTTTTTCAATAAATATTCATCTAGAGGTTTTCTTAGAGAGAACTGCTCATATGAAGACTGTGGTAATATTTTTATACTGTACCTCCTTGTTGAAGCAAAAGGTTAGGGGTTACCTAAATACCTCAACTGTATATACAAAAAAAGGAAAAGGTAAGTATTCACATGAAAAATCCAAAGGGACTATATTATTTATTTTTGCATTTCCTATGATTAATGATGCACCAGTGCATACTTGAAAACTGAAGTCAAAATAGGGTAACACCTCAAATTCCTTTACAAACTGTACAAATATCAAACTTCCATGCTGTATTAACTACTCTACCAGAAATATTTAAAGGCTCTGCCACCCCACATTAAGAGCATAACAATAATACTGAAATTCCTCTCAAGCAGTGTGATTTCTTGGTCATGGTCAGACTAATATTAATCTTAAAATTGCACCTTATACCTTTATTTTTCCTGATTGCTTTTCAGAACACAGTTGTACTTTTTATGAATAACAAGAAGCTGAGAGCAGTCTTAAGTAAATAATGAACATCTTATACCGTATCCATTTAAGTATAAAGGGAAAAATAAAGCAGCAAATAATTCTTGCAAGAGATGCTAACTATGCAGTGCAGACAGTTCAAAAGAGCAAGCAGAAGCTAGACAATAACCGTGTTTAAGGACATGTCACACCTTGTGGCACACACCCATCAATGGGTAGCAGTAATAACAACTACGAAGAAATACTTTCTAAAACTCTAAGTTAACACAAGAAGCTGAAAATACAAGCAAAAATTTGGCATTCTTTTATGCACAAGTCCAGCACACTCTGGTGGAAATTAAAGCAGAGAAGGAAGGGAGGAATTATCCTGTGCTTGCCAGGCTGCAAAGGTGCTGAGCACCCGCATTTCTTCTGCTTGGCTACTACAGGAGCCAACGGCAGCTGTCAGTGCTGGGTACCTCTTGAAAATTAGACCATGTGTATGTTTTACTCTATGTACCTAATAAAAATCAACATTGTGTGTTGTAGGCGATGGAGTTGGTTCTGAAAACTCATTAAATACACTCCATTAATAAGAATTACAATAAATTGCCATGTTTAATATACCCTAGAGTATRTAATATTTTAATTAAGGCAGCCTCAAGATAAATAGTGAGTTTAAGATGGTAAAACCTGAAGCATTTTAAGGTCTAAACATCAGCACTGAGAGAATCCAAGTTTCATACAACCAGTTAAGAAACTGCAACATAAAAATATTCAACTGTTATTTTAAATATAAAAAAGTTCATTTGCCTAAAAGGAATAGATACAACATTTATTCTGATAAGTGAACTCAAAAATAAATTCGTAAACTGTGCGCTATTTCAAAGAGATTTTCCTTGTAAATTTTGCCAGACTTATGAATCAACCACAGATTTTCATCTGGAGACAGCAGACACCCACAAAATGCAGAACACACCTACCTCCTCTACCACAGAAACCCACAAGAAACTACTGTTATCGACAAAATTAATTTTTGCTCACATTATATACAATAGCTTTAATTTCTATTGTATACATCTATTTCAAACTGGCTTCTAAAGTCTTACGGGGAACAGACTAAGGAGGTCTATCTTCTGCTCTCAGGTGTTTTTGTTTTTAAGTTAATAAAGCTTAAATCTAAGAGCACGCTTCCTTACATAAACATGCTCTCTTCTACAAATAAATATAAGACCTGCCACTTAACATACTGAAAAGCACACCCTGAAGAGAATATTTTAAAGATGAGCACAAAGACAAAATAAACTCCAGTTACTATATCATAAAACAGTTTAACACTTCCAATAAAAAAAAAAAAAATCCATTATTCATGCATCTGTTTCCTGTATATATTTTTTATTCTGCTTGTTAGCATACTGTGTACTGTTCTAGCCTTCCTCATGTAGCTATAAGTTTCCTATTTCATGTATGAATTTGCCCCAGGAGGGGAAAAACCCATAGGTTTTCTACTGACTTACTTTAACTGCTAAAGTCATTTTAATCAAAGCAATTAAATTATTCTGCGCAACCTACTCCTTATTAAACATTTTTATTTATAAAAATTAATTTTAGCACAGCAAAAGATAAAAGGGAAAAAGGCTATGTTTTCCTTTAAATACACCTAGTGCTTTAAAAAGTATTTTCATATTTACTGTATCCTTAACAGTTTTCTTTAAGAATATTTTTTCATCTCTAATAAACTACCTTTATTTATACAGCAAAGGCTAAAAACAGTTTCTTCTGCTGTCTGTCTCTTAAAAACGCCACATCCATTAAGGTCAGGCAGTTCTGGAATTAACAATAGTTTTAATATGTTATAGCTAAAAACCCCATGGCAAAAATATTTTGGCAGGAACTCATTCAAATATGGTTACTATATTTCTGATAGACACTAGGTTATTTCACATATTATATTTCATCAGAATTGCTAGTGTTTCATAATGACTTAAAATTTATTATCATTCATTTTCTTGAATAAGGAAAGTTAAAAGCTGATGACCTTACATACATTTATTTTCCCCAGAATTTATTTGAACCGTAAGTGTGCCAAACCATTGTTTACTTATCCCTCATGGTCAGATATCTTACATCTAAATCCACCCTGTGGTTTACTAAAACAGAAAGACAGAGCCACTGCCAGTTACATAATATTTTATTGTTCAGAGGAAAAGGACTCAGCCTCAATCACGACAAAAATTAACTATAACACTAATAAGATGTGTTTGCGTCTATATGCATGCATACGCATATACAACAACGACCATACGCTGGGTGCGGTTCTTCTGAAAGTGGGTTTGGTATAGCAAATCGGAGCAGGGTGACGTTACAAGTCATTATTAATTGTTCAATTGAATTTCTTCAAACACATTTAATATATATGACCCTACACACACTTAAGCTGGGGGTGGAGTGGGGTGGGTGTTTGTTTTGTTTTTGGTTTTGTTTTTGGTTTTTTTTAAGGAAGAACAATATAGACAAATAATTATGCCTAAGTACGTTCACTTCTTGATAGTGTTAATCCCCCAAAATATCTGTAATTCATTTAAATACAAATCAGAAAAGACAGAGTTAAAAAAGCATGATATTTTAATGTATCCATGTGTGGTATCAGAACAGGGTATTCTTTCTCTTAAGAAATGTTAATGAGCTGTGTATGTGCAAACATGCACGTGTATACAGTCCACATGGCTCCTCACTTTGCACCTCCTAATTAAAAAAAACAAAGGGTAGAAAATAAAAAAAAAAAAAAAAAAAAAAAAAAACACACAACACACACAACAACCCAGTAATACTGTGAATTTAGAAAACGTCTGTACTGGTACAATATTTTCTACCCTAACACTGAAGTTATAAAAGAGAATGTGCTATCACATTCAGATTTGCCAGCAGTACAAATATCCAAAGAACGTGTACAACTCCTCACATATCTCTACTTACTCTGCTCATATGCAATATAGGAACTTGCAGCAAGGGTCTTGTCTTAATATTTGTAAAGAACAATGTCTATTAATGCTATTATAGTGTTCTACATAAATTGTAAGCATTAGTGCTAGTAGTGAAGTAATAGATGGCAGAAGTACTCATTTTAGAATACTTGGCAATATTTCTGAGGCAATAGGTGTTTTGGAGTAAGTCTCTTGGTATCTTCTTGCTTCTTCCTATAGTCCCATGAAGAGGGAAACTGCTTTTGTGGACATTAGACTGGCCAATCTTAACTCACCTCAACTTTCAAAGTGAAACCATACATTTTAGCCAAAGTAGTCTTATTTATTAGTAGGTCGGCTGCTGTTTTTGACACAGTGCAATATATTTCTTCTGGAAGTAATCAAAAAAAAAAAAAAGGCACACAATATTTACGTTGAAAGAATTCTGATGTGAAATGCAGAGTTGTTCTGCCAAGAATTGATATTACTTCACAACATTATTTTTATATTAATACTACAATACATCAATAATTTACTATAAACACCAACCTTCATGAAGAATCAGCAAGAGTAATTTTACACAGATTAAGTTCTGTTGAATCCTAACTATTTAAAAGCCATTTTAAGACACGACCAACAAAAAAACCTAATTCTGAAGACTGTGTCAGAATTTGCTATTTTAGTTTTCATGTTTCAAAAAGCCTTTTAGGTGAGCCATAATACTGAACTGCTATAGTATCTATGCCATTGCTGCATTTTCTGTATAAATCCCATGAGTAACTGCTTTCATTCAAATGCATCATCTATTCAACTGAGAATCCTCCACCTTTACATAGAAAACTTTTAGAAGAAAAAAGTGTCATGTTTGCTCTTCAACACTGAAGGGACATCTATGGTCTAGCTTAGTGACTCTATTAACAAGCGCTTGATGAATTAATGCTACTAGCTATTGTATAATACTCAAGCACAGGAGAAGCTTTGTAATAAGAATACTTAAAAGTCTACAGTATATTTACTTCCTAACATAATCTGCAAAACTTGTTTCCTCTAAGTAAAGACCACCAGTATAAATTCACATTAAGAGAGTTCATCATCTGCATTTTTCCAATCAGTGGTATCAAAGTTTAACTCCACTGTGTTTGGTTATTTGTGGAATAACCAAGCCATAACAATGAATGGTTTATGTAAAACTGACAGGACCAGAAAGCAGCAACTATTTACTTAGGCGGCGTACCTTAGTATACACCAGTAAAAATGTTCTCTTTTCCCAAAAGGATTTTCTGCATAAAGGGCATTCACTTTGCTTCCTTCCCACCCCTCTTACATCCAACTCTGTACATTCAAAACTAAGTGCTATATTTTTCTTGCTATTCAGTATATTTTTATTTCCCCCTTTCTGATTAGAAGGCATAAACAGAAACACTAAAACAAATTCAGAGGGCACACTCTTTATACTGACATTTTATTAAAGAAACCAACGTTCAGAAAAAGTCCAGTCATTTGTGGATAATAAAACACCACCATCTAGGCAGCAAAAAAAAAAAAAAATTAACTTAGCATCAAATTCGAAGAAATATATCTTCCACAGCACAAATCATTTTCATACTGTAGCAAGAACAGTTTCATTCTAATGCAACACTGTGTATTGCATATGCAAAAACTAGAACAACTTTTAATTTTACAGTATTTCAGGAAGAGGACCTAAAATCATGCTCTGTTATTCTGTATAGTAATTAATTCAGTCATGACCTCATAATAATTTGGGGTTCTAAGCTCATTAAAGTAACATTTTAGTATTACCTTTCAAAGCAAAATCAAAATCTTAATTACAGCTGAGCCATCTAAATGCGTATTAATACATCTTAAAATAAATGAAGACTTGAGTTTTTCCAGATACAAAGACAAATTATTATAATACTCATTAGGTATATAACAAAGGCTTGAAAGAGCATAATTTTGTTACTTTAAATTATATTATTAATTTACTAACTAATTTCAAGGCACATGTGTCATGCACATGTGTAAAATCTACTTGATGCAGCCAGCTTACATATACACACACACGAGTTGGAATGTTCCAATTCTGATCAAAGATGTATGTAGCCGGATGTGCGGTTAATTCACTGATCAAATTTTCACAACTGAAAAACATCTTGAAACATACAGTCCTAGTTACCAGTGGTGTGTGCTTTTTACTTTATCATCAGAATTACTCTTCATCATTTTACATTTTAGGACGTATCTTAAAAATAATACAACGTCTTTCTCACACTTTAAAAAAAATTTAAAAAGGAAGAAACAAACAAACAAAAAAGATAAAAAGGCACTGGTTTTCAGTTCCAGTATTCTTAAAGGRCACAGTAAGACTGAGCGAAATAAATTTAAAAGATACCTATACAATCTGAACTCTAATCTTGGTGACATGTTCTTACAGTAAGCTTGTGCTCCATAAAACCTTTATAAAAGTGTCAGGAGCATAGATGCATAGCACATGCACACAATGCAAGACAAATCTGCCCTGTAACAATAATATACAGTAGCTCTTCAACGTGCATGAAAGATTTTAAAATGCACTAAATCTATTAAAAAAAATAGTCTACTGTCAGACTTCAACACTGTCTACTGAATCAACCAGATGTACTGAATAAACACTACTTAATGGCTACTAAATTTTATCAGCTATGTATAAAGTTAGAAGAATTTGAACTAACAATTGTTTGAAGTCTTCTACCATCACATCTAATAATCTTACTTGCTTACTGAACTGCCTAGATATAGTAAATATACATAATATAATGGCTATTCCAATTGATCAGATATGCATAAAATAAGAATAATCTAAACAAACTAATAAAGATACTGAGATGGGCAACAATTTTACTAGTCTCAACACTGATTTAAAAGACGTCTCTTTTTTTCTTCTTTACATACCTGGTTGTTATCAATTACTGATGTGTCTTCACCCCTTCTTGTTGCAAAACTTCCTTTAAAACTTACAGCACACACAGCACAACATTTGAGACCTATATACATAAAAATACTCTTTTTTTTCAGTAGCCCAGAAAATCTGAAGGTTTTTTTAGGTTGACGATATCTTCACATAGAAACACAGAACGTCTGCAGACAGTAAGAAGCCTTTAGTAAGCCTTTTTGCTGCACCATAATAATCTGATCCAGAAATTCAAGGGTACCTTAAACAACGGGCTACCTGTTCTAGCCATGCTTAGGAATGTGGCCAAATCATTTTTATTGATTTAACCTTTATAGGAATGCTACATATCCTCAGAGCAAAACATTTCTAATGCATTTATAATATGATATACCTCTGAGAAGTTATGAAAAAAAAAAATAATCTTATGACAGATAGGCTAGCCCCCCTCCACTATTATGTTTTTCCTGATTTAGTGATCGATAGGCATTCGAGTGTTAGAATATTTTCTGAGTTTGTACGCGTCTGTATTCATAGGATGAAGTCAGAAACTGTAACACTTACAGAGGACAAGACTAATATCTGACCTGTCTTTGTTTAAGGACTAAGAACTGGTGAACTGATAGCCAAGACTCTAAATACTCCTTTCATTCTAGAGTTACACATCAATCATGTTACCTGCAAACATATCAAGTTAAAGCTTCCAGAATTTACAGTCCTTTTTGAATAAACTGAGCAGCATGCTAGTTATGTTCAGAGAGCTTACAGAAGGTGGTTTGTGTATCTCACCAGAATTCTTAAAGAAGTACTTCTCAAATTCCCTCTTCATCAGAAATCTATTTCATATGTAGTTCAAATCAGTATTTCTTGATGTCAGATTCATATTCTATTATTTTGAAGCTCAGGTTTCAGAAAATAGTGTATTTTAGTATTTGTTGTTCTTTAGACTGTTACAAACCACACTTGAGCATTATGAGGAGTCACTTGTTTTTCAGAAAGTAAACTGTTCTGAGTTGCTCATTATGGTAAACTTCTTAAAAGTACAAAGCAGAAGTGAATACAGTGACTGAAGAGTTAGTCAAAAGCAAATACACTTATGTTACGAATTACATTAGTTATATTTCTTATAAAGAAAATCAGGGTTTGGGAGGGGTGTTCATTTTTTAAAACAAACAAACAAAAAACCCAAAAACAAAAAACAAAACACAAACATAAATGGAGAAAACCTGGTAAAGAAAATGATTCTTACTCCTAATAGCTACTAGCATGAAATTCTAGTATGTTATTCTTCACAACAGAAAGAAGCATAGCGAGGCACAGTTTAGGTGGGCAATACACTGTAACACAGATCACCTATTTTAGTAAAATTTACATCTACGTTTTTTCTGAAGACAACAATGTGTAGAAACAGCTGATATTAAGGTCTCTCTCATCTACAAAGAAATATGTAGCAATCCTACAAAGAAAGAAAAATATTCAAACAATTCATTAGTGAGATAAGTTCCTATCTACACATGTAATGTAGTCAAGTTAGTACATCAAATCAATGAATTGTAATCAGAATGTATGGCATGTCAAAAAATATATATCTGCAAATTCTCACTTTTTTTTTCTTTTTTTTCAATAAGAGCTTGGCTTGTCTTTCAGAAAATACATCACTAATTTTGTTTCTTCTTCCACTTTTTCTAAGAAATATTCTAAAGATGAAGCCATACCCAAATATACAACATCCAGACATAAAGTATCCCTTGACGCAAGCCTTACACTTTGCTAAACCAGATGAAACTAAGACCTTAATGTGACATGCAGCAGCGATTTCTCTCTCTCTTTTTTTTTTTTTTTTTTTTTTTTTTTACAGACAGTCTAGTTCTACCTTCATTCATGCTGCACATCAGGGATCTGACCAGATGAGTGCTTGCATTTATGCAAACCCAGTTTGCTTTGTACTACAGTACAAAGTACTACTTTCTAGTACTACTAGAAAGATCATTGAAGCATATCAGATCATACTTACTTGATTGCAACTTTAGTACTTGTAGAATAAAAGTTAATGGAGCAAGAGGAAAACAAAACAACCTATAGATTTTAGAAAAAAAATCCTTTGGATGATACACATTTGAAAACCTTTGTAATGAACAGCCTGGTGCTGAGAGCTGTATCTCTCTTCCACTGTTACGTTACAGAACAGAACTTCTGTTGTCACTTGCTATTACAGTGCACCTTAAGGAAGGACTAGGCAATACTGAAAAGCAGTGGAATATGTTAGAAATGCACGTTTTTACAGACAGTGATGATGGGAAAAGGCCTAGTTTAAATGCAGTTACACTAATAAAACTACTTACAGTAGCACACAGGGTTTTTTTATAAYATAATAGATACATTTGTACAAGAGAATTTATTAGCATAGTTATCCTGGCAAACAATAACATCTTTTGATGCTACAGAAAAGCGGCTCTGTGCTGGCGTGTGAGAAGGGTCAGATGGTGGAAAACTAACTTCATGCTCTTAACCTGTAAACTCTCCCCTTTCCTGACTACTAACAAATGTCCTAGCAGGGGAGATCCACAGCCTTTCCAAGAACGCACGTAGGGAACCTTTTGCTCTGTTCCGATGGAACAGAACATGTGCACGTTCACCTTCAAGAGTGCTGGCCTCCGTGGCAGCTCTCTGAGTAAGTCTGTCTACACAGGTCTGCCACAGAAAAATTGCCTCCAGATTTTCAGTTCATAAAGATTTTTTATATATATATACACACACACACACATATACACACACACACACATATATACATGTGTCTGTAAAAAGCAACATACTTGACTACTCAAGTCTGCATACTATTAGAGGAGCAACTGTGATACTTCAGGAACCCTAAAACTTTATTTCAGTGTTTTGAATAAGGGAAGACAAAGAAAGGAGACAGCAAACTCTGGGAACATATTTTGCAAGGCTGTTTTATAGGGACTCAAGCAGGAAAACCATACAGATAAGGAAAAGCTATCTTTCTGACATGTGACTGGTATTATACAACAAAGAGAGGAGCACCAAAAAATACTTGTCCTTGGTGACATACACAGAGGCTTAAGGCGATGGCAGCATTACAGGTCAGGCAACGCACACATTTTGGCAACGTATAATTTGAATAACACAGCTTGTTTTCATGGCAATTCTGATTAATTATTCCACATTTCCCAGTGGATTAGTTTTTTGGTTTAATGATTCTCCCCACATTTTCTAATGGTGAAAGTACTAGGAGAATGCCATTTCACAGCCAAATATTTTGACTCTGGCAAACTTGTCCCTTAGCACTTTACTACCCACCTCTCATACTTCTGACCTTCTCAATCTGAGGTCTTGAAAATAAGGAGTATAGCTCTGGCTCCATTTTCAAATGCCAGTTCTTGGCAATTGGTCTTCTCTTTCAGAAGTGTTTCTAAGCATCTTCACACTTGTATGCCTGACTAAAGGTTTTTCAACTGTCTTATTTTCACATGGCAATGGTCATCTGGTATGCCTTTTTGAAGTTCTGGTCCCATGTAGAAGTCGGAGTCACCTGGAAATTCTAGACATCTTAAAAAACACCTGTATCCTTCATTTCTTTAGCAGGAATTTTGAAGATTGTATTTTTGTTATACGTTTGTTCAGTGCCTACCATAATAAAAATACTGAGCTATAGGTATGACCCTTATATGACAACATAAATCAGTAACAACAGCAGAACTTTTATAAACAGCATCATCAGTTCAGCCTTGCTGAGCATCTGTTTGTTTTAGCCCAAAGTAAAGCTGTCTCCTTCAAGGTTAACTTATTTTGATGTACATTTCAGAAGTCTGTTCTGAAGAAAAAAAAAAATTTAAAAAGACATACTGATGACTCACATCGTCAGGACTTGGTAATTTTGGTTCTTGCTGGAAAAATGCTTAGCAAATATTGTCAGCAAAATGCTTCCATTTTCTTTGCATAAGCATATTTTAAACCTGAAAATAGCAATACTAACAATTGTGCCATCACCAAATATAGCTGTTCCCTACTTTGGATAGGATCCTGAAGGTATTTTCAACTAGAAAACTGGTTTTGGCTGCAACTAAAAATTAAAAAAAAATTCAAAGCATTTATGATTTTAAAAACCTCACTGACCAACTTGGTTGTGTCAACAGCACCATACAGGATTCTGATTAAAAAGAGTTGATTATTGTGTTCTTTCTCAGCCAGTTTCCCAAAAGCACAGTTTACACTGTATACAAAGTATTGTCCTGCATCTGGTCCTCATATACCAATACTCTTCACTGAAACCACTCCCGCACCTGAGATTTTGAACAAACTGAAATAGTCAACCCATAAACATTTGCAGAGTAGCAAGGTGAAAAGACAACCAAAATGGATTAATTAAGAACAAATAATTACATATCAACCTGACTGATTAATTTCACAGAAAAAAAATTACATTATCAGTAAAGATTGAGCAGCACAATCAAAGCAACCTAACTTCAGAAAAAATTTGATGCTGCCTACATATTATCCAAGGGAACCTGTAAACTCAGAAGAGAGTAAGTGTTGCAGTACAGAGTGTTGCCAACTGTAGTTGATAACAATGACTCCCTATCAAAACAGAAGATATTTTAGAGTCCCACAGAGACATGCTATGCCCAGTTTTGTTTAGGTTAATATATTCAGCATAGATGAGAGAACAGGAACCATCCTTATTGCAATTTACTATGACGTCAAGCTGGAGGATGCTCAAACCTTTGAAGAGAACATGATAGTCTTGATCAATTAGAGAAAGCTCAAAACCAACAGGATTAAATTAAACAGACAAGTGTAAAAATGCAGACTTAGAGAATCAACTGTTTATTTAAAGGTGAATAACTTTCTCAAAAATGGTAACTTAGAAGAAAATCTGTAAATTAAAAAAGGTCACAAACTAAACTGGTGGCGGGTGTTCAACACATTATCACAGATGCTATCAGGCCTGCCACATACAGAAAAAGTAGGAGATGGCTTCTGCATGTCTCACTGATGAGAAGAGCTCAACAAGAACACTTTCTTTTTTACTCCCCCCCCCTTTGGATATNGGGGAATCCCAAAACACTGGTGGAAAATAAGACATTAATATCAATGTGAAAAGGTTAAAGAAACTGGGTTAGTCACTATAAAGTGAGTGGTGATCAACTCTTCCTTGGTCTTGCGGTGAAAGACAAAAAGAAATCAGAAGCAAAGGAGGTGTAAGAAGACATTTTGAACAACTCGGTATTCCATGGCTAGGTTGCAATTATGCCATGTATGCCACAAAAGGACTTGCCAGCTTGGATTTTCTGGGCCTTTTAGGTCTGCAAACCTATCTACACAGCTTCTAAAGCCTGTTTGTGTCTTGAGATATTTACTTATTTTTTAAACAATGAGAAAGTTGATGAAATACATCCTCCGCATCCAACCTGTTCTCACATTATATMCAGAGTCACTAACACTGATCAGTTGTACTCTCTCTACAATCTTGCACAACAAAAAAAGTCAAGTTATCACAGACATCATTTCCCTAGAGAAAGAGGAGTAACTATCAGAAAAGAAAGTAAGTTCTGTGGAAATGACCCAACACTCTCCTTCACTAGAGAGTTTGGAGCAGATGAGACAGCTGGCTGTCAGGAACGTTTCTGTAATACAGAATCCTGCCTCAGTGACCTGGACCGGAATAAGTGGATTCTCTTAGTTCCCTCCCAGCCCTATACCTCCTGTATTCAATGACTAACAAGTAACAATCATTGATAAAGGTAAGGGCTTTGATACATAATCAACTTTCCACAAGAAAAGGTAGGATGGAAACCTTGCAGTGACTCAGCTACTCTGAAGGATGTGCTCAGGTGCACACATTTATTCTTCAGTTGGTTATACTATCCCTGAATGAAAGGGGAATGAACAAATTTTCTATTTAGTATGGGAAAAAGCATGCATACATGCAAGTTTGATAGTGTAGATAAGGCAGTACAAATTCACATCCCAGTTTATCTATGGGGAATCTGTTTGCACGCCCAAAACCTAGCAATAATTTGCACCAGAAAGTATGAGTCTTGAGATCTCTAGATTTCAGTGAAAGGTTTTGTCTCAGCTGCATGAGTGATGGCTATGTTCTTACAATCAGCACTAAAATATTCCTAATTTCCTTTTTTTTTTTTTTATCTACAATAAGAAAGAAATGAGTCTTTCACTGACCACAAAAACAGAGAAACACATGAATATTACCTCTCGTGCAGCATTAATGTAGCAGCAACTGTTCTTCATGCTTTTATCATCCCACACTTAAAGCAACAAGAGACTACCAAAACAGCAATAGTAATGACAGCTATCAGCTGGAGAAGATGTCAGCTTTTCAGATTAGTGCATGTGAATTGTTAGTGATACTAGCTACCAACACTTGTCTTTAATAGTAGATGCTTATACAAGGAACATGCGGCACGCATGGAAAGCCACACAGCAAGCTTACATGTAGCAAATGATACAAAAAAAAGTCTAATTCCTATTTTATTTGCATTGAATAAGACAGCTATCTTCACTTGTGTGTGAATGGAGGAAACAGTGTTGCCAAAAGAAAAATCAGACATCCTTGCAGATATCAAACACTTTTCACTATATCGCCTACATCAATCAGACTAGAGAAAGCTTTATTAAAACAGATAAGGAGAAGACAAAAGTCTCCATTAAAACTAAACGGTGTCCAGGAGTTTCTGCCCAGGGCCTCAATTTTCAATTGACAAAATAGTGTTATGACTTCCCTGTTTCAAAAGGATCATAATGATAAATCAATTAATATCTTCCCTCAAACCGTATGTTGCCACATAGAGGAGTCTTTTTAAGAAAGAAATGAAATGCCCTGTATATAGTTCCTCAATCCATGTTTAAATTAGCAATTTTCAAAATTTTGGTCTATTTTTCTGGATTAATCTAAACATTAAAAAAAATAGCTGGTGCTTTGGGGTTCTGATTTTTATCTATCTTAAGAATTCAAAGATAAATATTGCCATCCTAACCCTGGCTCCAGAAATATACTTGACTTTGATTATTCAAACACTGCAGTGCTTTTTCAAAAATAATTCTATAATTCATTAGAAAGAACCCCTAGAGTTTCATCTCTCCTTATATAAATTGATCACTTATCTTTTCAGTCATCTGAACCATAGCAGGACCCAATAGATACTGAGTTGTCACTTTAAAGTCAGCACTGGGCACATAACTAGAGCAGTATGTGAAGGGTCCTACCTGGGCAGGCAGAGTAGAAGATCCTGCCAGTGCAAACTCACAGGCAGAGCTTGTTTTAATAATTTCTTTCCAAAAGAGAGTCTCATTCTTGAAGGAATAAAACTGGCATTTAATAGAGAAACAGAGAATACAGAAGTTCGCTAACTAGCTACAGAGCCTTTCTCTTGCAAGTCACCAGATATGCATCTGTTTAACATGTATTAAAGCTGGTTCAGTTTAGTAGATTTTCAGTATTCACTAGATCGGGCTACTTACCTGCAATTTCAGTTCAGTACGCATAAACAGACCTAGAAGTGCCTAATCCAGGATCAACAGCATTTCTGTAACTCTCATAATACATTCCATTCAGAGACAATCAGCATTTATACCTCTACAGTTTTTAAAGTTAATTTGCATACAGCTAAATTTAATTACRTTATTTGTATTACATGTTTCAGAGTTAAATAAAATTTGATTTCCACAACTGATCTGTCCACTATCAAAAGCAAAATTGGAATTACTGGGACATCAGCAGAAGCTTAGGAAGTTAAACAGATAACAACAATATTTTTGTGCATTAAAAACAAAGCAAAAGACTACTATGACCATCTTCAAAAAGTTTACATTCCCTCCTTGTAGGTAATATAGAGAAAACTGGTTTCTCTTACATCAAAGGTTGCAACATGAAGTCATGCTCAATTCTATGGTCATACAATTTTTACAAAGACGATGTATTAAAGTCTTAGTCAATAATCACCCCCTCATATCAGCACACCACAACTAATAGATGTTTTTTCTTCTCTAAACTCTGTTAACTTTAAATCATATTTTTTCAGGGAAATATGCAGAATTACTCCAACGTCTACATTTTAAAATATAGATTTGCAGTAGCTTTGCGGTCTAGCAGAAAAAGTAGTCATAGGTATGGAGTCACATATTAAACCACATTGATACATACCTTCCATACGGACTATATATTTTCTCCTCTTAACTTGGCTAGTGAAAGGGACTTTCCAGAAAATCAAAATTAAATATTATTTAGTAATTTTAGATGCTGCTTAATATTAAGATCTAGTCTACATTTAAAAGTTTTTCCAGAGTAATTACACTAGCTTAGTTATATTGGAAAAAGCAGTTACTACTGTAGGCTATAGCAGTTAAGCAAAGTAGACTAGAAAATAAACACACATTTTTCTCATATAGTTGTGGAGCAATCTGATCCAAGGTCTGAAGCAGGTAGGCTGGACCAAGTGACCTCTAGAAGTCCCTTCCAACCTAATTTTTTCTATGATTCCATTCTATGGCATTATTATTTAACTGATGCAGAAATACTGCCAAACTGTTGAGAATGAGTGTGTGTGTGCATGTGTGTGTGTACTTATTTAAATTAAAACCCATATAATATGAGCACACAAAAAAGTATGGGCCTACCGCTCAGGCTCTTGATTTCCTATGAATAACTCAGAATATAAAAACTACACAACAACTAAAAACTACAAGCTTGGTTTAGAGGGGAGCTACCTTATTTGTTGAATTAACAGGAACCTTTTCTAATACAAAAGTATTAACCTTTTTAATAGGAAAAAAATAGTTTGCCACAAAATTCATTATTTGTTTTCTCCCACACTTAAAATGGCAAGTCACATTTATTTATACTTTGTGGAATTTAAATTTATTCCTGTAAGCTGCCTTTTTTTTTTTGATCAGTGAGTACACGCCAGATGTTTATGCTATCTTGCTGTACTTTACCAAAAGCACAAATAACAGTACTTAGACTTGTACTAGATACACTGAAAGCTTTACACACAAACAAGGAGTCAAATATAGACTGATTCATAATGAAATATTACTATAGTTTCAAAGTGAATAGTCATGCTTTATTTCAGGACCAAAATATACTCCTTCAAGATATTTTATCCAAATGACTCTGAATCATGGTTAAAGGAAAACAGCAGGACATCTGCTAGCAATATAACATTGGTACAAAATTAAATGAGTACTTAACACATTGTCCTTTCCAGGGTCACAATACAATCTACTAAGGGTCTATAGTATTGCATCTTCTTTTTTCAGGGGGTAAGACTGTGTCATGGCTGTTGCCTTTTTAAGTAAGAAAAAGACCCACTCATAAGCATCCCAGTGCTTCTTCAGAAACACTCATTCAGTCTAGAAACGGAGGATGATTCAAAACCACAACTACTCAATTTTCTAAAGGTTGTACAAATCATGTTGGGGGAAAGGGGAGAAAAACAATCTGAGCTAAAAATAAGTAACAAAGAAACATTATCGTTCAGAGAAGGGTACATTAGGTCAGAAGCTGCTGCTTTTTAACACCATAAAGTGCTTATAGCTTTCTGTTCGAAAACTGAAGCAGAAAAAAAAAGGTCACCATCACCAAATCAGGAGATCAAGTTAGTTGTTTACTCAGCATTTTCTGGTTTTGGTTTTTTGTTTTTGTTTTTTAAAAAAAAAAAAAAGAAAAAAGAAAAAAAAGAAGCTTTAAGCACAAACTATATGTTCTGGGTAGTGTTGTTTTTTTTAAAGCTAAAAAAGCTCATCATTGCTAACATATTAAGAAACCACCAATATTATTTTGTAGAATAAACTAACACATGCCATTAGACTATTCTCCCTCTTGTCCTTTCTCCACCTACCTCCCACTTAGCCATTAGTCTTATTGACATTTCTGCCATCCAGTTATATCACAACTGCTGAATTATTATTTACCATTTCTACAGCCAAGCTAAAAGAAACAGTATTCACCTATTTCACAGTCAGGGGAGGTATGGAGGGGAGGGTGGGTTCCCTTCTAATCACTGCAACACCTTAGTGCATCATTACAGAAGGTCCTACAGAAACACACAAAAAGATCAAATGCTAGTCTATGGGATTTAAAATCAACTTAATAAAAAGAGACAGTGAGATTTAATATGTAGTATACCATATATATTATATATTTATAACAAAGTCAAATGGAAGAGTAAGAGTAATCTGATGGAAATTAAGAGCACGATAAAGCCATTTATACACTTAGTTATATTAAAAAAATTGATGGTGTTACTTATTTATAAAGTGCTAGAAACTATGCAAGAGAAGTTATTCCATCTATCATTATTTAGCTGGTTTATTGTAAGTCCCAGAGCCAGTGTGGGATTTGAGGATAAACTAATCACCTCACAGGCCAATTTAGGGAGAACGTCATAATCTAAATTACTATGTTGAACTCACAATGATAGAGAAAAACACATAAACACATTTCTCTAACCGCTAAGGGMTATCTTGTACCTCTGAAGAGACAGCCATGTACCAGAGGAGGTAGACTTCAGCACCAGCCCAGCAAAACCTAGGAAGGATTACACAGCCTTTGTGCCTTAGGGAAAAAAAAAAAAAGAGATAAGTATTGCTCTCCAAAGCCATGGAGCAGATAGCTGAATGAGCCAGAAATAGCACCTAGATGAGAAAGACGCTCCGAGTTAGCTACCTAGGACAAAGCACAATCTGCAGAATTTCCTTCTGCTCCTTCTAACTCTGGTCACTTATGTACGTTCTAATTGTATTTTCAATAAATTATCTGATGCAACTGGAAAAACTTCCATGGGGTGGAATGACTTCAGAAGAATGAAAAAGCCAATAGTAATTATAGTGTCTATCGCCCTACTGTTCTGTATGGATGAATAATGTTCTGTAACAACATTGCACACTGACACGTACTATCTGTACTGTCAAATTAAATGTGACTAAAACAAATAAATTGAGATTGCAAATTATGCAAGCAGCTGCAGTTTAAAGACTTCAGCAGATAGGAACAGACACATCTGCCAGTTACAGTCATAGCTGTAGTTAAACTGGATTTTCAGGTTCAGTCTGCTAGAACTAATGTATTACAATTTATTACGCTGGGGAAAAAAGTAGAAAATGCTGAACTTGATTAATGTATTAGTTTATGGCTTAATCAGTATTTGGTTACAATATATGTATGTCTTCACTTAAGTAGGACAGATCATTTCCAAATTTTAAAATCTTTTACTTAGGTATTAGACGATATGTTAAAGCAACTTGTCAAAACCTGAAACCAGAAAGTTTTGGGAATCTAAGCTCAGAATCCTGGAACCATATATCTTAAAATATTGCAATTCAAAACAAAATTTCAAACATGGGATCTACTTGAGAGGTTGCATGCAACTCAGAACAAATTGAGTAGAACTGTATGCATCGTAACCTTACTTAGAGGAACTCTTCGCATACTTATCAAAACTGATTTCACAAATTAACTGCAAAACCTACATTAACTTTGAACTGGCAAGAGAAAAATATAGCACTAGTAGAGCAGAAATACAAGATACACATAACCCAGACTAATGCTAAACTTCAGTTAATTTTGTTTATAGTAAAAACCGTTATCCAGATTAATCTCTCCAGTCTTTCCTCATAAAAACATCCTTCATGTGGTTTTTTTGCAAGCTTTCTGAGTACGAATGTAATTTTGAAATTAGTTACGGGAACGTTCCTTCATAAGTCGGTAAAGAGACTCAGCGATTTATTTGCCCTATGTAAAAGACTGCCTGGATACCACTCCATATGTTAACCAAGATCCTCCATCGCCCTTTGCCCCCTTCATAAGCAGGGACAGGATACTCAACAACAACAACAAAAAAACCCCACACAAAACAAAAACAAGAGAGAGAGAGAAGCAAGAGATAAAACAAGTGTATTTCAGACATGATGTTTGAAACTAATAAGGCCAAAGTTCAGGCTGTCTTTCAGGTGAACTCTGCTACTAAAAGGTAAAATGAAACTACAGTATTACAAAAGGGAGGTCTAAAATAACTACACTTTAAAATGCGGTACAGAAATGGGGTAGCCTGAAAGAATGAATTTTCAAATAGGTTCTCTAAAACTCACTCCATTTTCAGCTCTTGCATCTTTTATCACGAGTTGTGCGAATCCTATCAGGCCTCCTCAGCAAAATCCTGTTGCGCTAAGCGCTGTACGCAGAAGAGACGCTGCCTTTAAAAGCTTAAAATATCACACCACATCAGCAGCAAAAAGAGCTGTAGTAATATCTCTCTCTCTAATTAATGTCCTTCCTGTACTCCGTCCTACCTATAAAAGGAAAACTTAGTTCTGCTCCTAGTTTTCTATCTCATACCACTCTTGCCTGATGTATTTAACGAGGTAGACAAAAAAGGCAACACGCTATCTGATAAACAAGTACCACATCTGCTGCTGCTACCCTTCTGTTGCCTCTCTACTAAAGGGGGAAAAAAAAAGGTCTTCTATGCATGTTTGCAGAGAAGGATTTCAGCTCAGTAGACTAAACTGGTTATTTTTGAACAGTGCAATCTCAGCACAATTCTGGGTTCAGATATGGTAAACAAGTATGGGACAGAATAGAGAAATTCTTTACAATCCCAAATTACAGTTTGGTTAACCAGAGTGCTCACCCAGCCAGGTCATTACTGCTGTTTTCTTCCACTATCATTCCAAATGAACTATCCAAAGTCAGATGATTTTACTGATCAACTTCAAAGCAGAGAGGGATAAGCATACGACCAACTGAAGCCATAAGGTAACAGTCATAATAGGGTTATGTGAGTACTACCATACCTCATCATACAGTAAGATAAACTAAATCATTATTATTAATATTCAATCAAGCACACACTCATTGTGTGTTGCATGCTATATAAATTCTGGACCATTTTATTAAAAACAATCATCTAGACTGTCTATTCAGCATAACTTCCTAGTCACTATAATCATTTACTTGTTTCAAGTAGAATCAGGGTCTGCATGTGCTCTGCATTCCAAGAAACCTAAGACATATGAAAGCCAACACTAAAAACTCTCTTTCTTCTTCCTGGGGAAAAACTGAACCTGGCATGAGGGGAAACCTCATGAGGAACCTTAGCATGAGGGGAATGGCAGCTCTCGTATTTATGCTTGTATCTGCCTCACAAGGGTGAGTCAAGCTTATACATTTGGGTATAATAGAAAAAAAAAAAAATAATCATAAAAACACAAAATAATCAAGGCCATGGTTTAACAACTGTGAACTGGACTTACCAGCAACAAAACCCATTATCACAAAAAGACGTAAAAAAACCCATTTGTGTTTTGAAGACTAGGATAACAAAATTAGAAGTTTACCAAAAACCAAGTAGCAGGCTGACTGTAACAGCTAAAAAGAATGACCTCTAGCTCTTGTCCAAAATCTCTGTCAGACAGAGAATGTCTTTTAAAAGTTATCATATAATAAAACACTTTAGGTAAAATATGCAACAGTAAATTATTTCTTGCAAACAGCACAAAATGCATATTGTGTATTTTTTTTTTAGTTAGCATGTGATCTGAATGACTGAAAGTACTTAGATTATAATTATTCTGATATTCAAAACTGGATTAACACACAAACACAAGCCAGTCTGGCAAAGCACAGCTGTGTGAATCACAACATTTCTTTAATGTTACATATGGTGTGCATTTCTTCAGCAGCGAGCAACAAGTTCCCTGAACTTTCTAACTGATAAGAAAACACTATTTTGGCATACATAAGCACTGTTGTTATCAAACAGAATTTACATTTTTGTATTTGAAAATAAATTTAACATCCGATACTACAAGAAATCAGTGAGATCTTCCAGGGCATTCAGTACTGAACAAATTGTAATCCAACTCAAGTCAGCAGGGGTTATCCAAATACATCAGTGAGAGAAAAGATTAGTTCAGAGATCATACTTTTAGTAATTTCATTTCACATTCAAAAATTTAGAATGTTATTCCTCAAGATGATGTCTTCTGAGAATGGATGAGAAATCCTAAATAAGTAGAAGAGAGTTCTAGGAACACTAATCCCTAAAAATAAATTTATTTGATTGACAAGGTTGCAACAGACAATAAAAAGAGTAGATTTTGTAAGATCACACTGTATATAGGAAAGAAAAAATAAACATTCATACCATGCAATGTCTGTGAGTCTAAAATAAAAGTATGCTCAACCTAGACACCCCATGAGCGACTAGAGATCTAGAACTGCTCTCCACTAGCCAGTTTGAACGGGTAAATATTATTGAAAATATTACAGTGGGACTGATCATGAAAGTTGGCTCCATTACACAGTGAAGCCCCAGTGCATAAGAAATTATTACTGAAAGAGTACTCCAGCGGAAGGCCTCCATGGTCAGCAACATAGATGTTACTCTCCGTAATGTTCCATTTCATATTCCCAGAAGTATTTTGATGCAAAAGGAAAAAAGGAAATAAAAAGAACAGAAGACACATATCACTCTATTAAGCTCAACAGCGAAGTCTTCCATTTATTTTAGTTTCTTATATTCTACATACACACACACACAATATTTTCTATCCCTTTCCTGCAGGCAATTTGTGCAACACAATCAGTAGCATTAGAAAGATCAAAAATACCAGGTTAATCTTAGTAAGATGAAGTAACACTAGCAACACAAAGACAAAGCCTAACTCACTTTCCCCCATTTTTCTTGAGTACAATGAAACACACACCACACCCCAGCAGAACTGGCAGTCGCTAGTTCTCAGCTTTACAAATTTCTAAAGGTTTTTTATGTTAGTTTTTGCAGCTTATTAATCTGTTTTAACAACTTGTGAGAGAGAAAATGAAAAAAGGGAAAAATATAGGGAGATAGGAGATATGAGCTTTGTATCCTCTATCGCTTCTGAATAAATACCTGTAATTGTGATGCTTGTAAGCTGAAAATTAACAAAGGCAAGAATAGAACTATGATTTTGAGTTTTCCTTAGAGCACTGCAACTTCTCCACTGAGTTGGCAATGCCATGGATCCACAAAGTCAGTCAAAACAAGTTTCCAACTTTATTTTTCAACTATTGCAGTAGGCATTTATAAGAAGAACATAGGCAAATACAAGTGTTTTTTCCATGCTCTGATAACTGAAACAAAAAAACTTGTTCAAATTTGCCTTTTAGCATAAACTACTGAAAGAAACTTTTTCGTCACCAGAATTACCCTAGAGAGTTATAAGCATCTGAAAAAGAAACTTAAAAAAGTGACATGCAAGTTATTCTTAACTCAAATCTATTGCCTATCCATACCCTTCTACATAGAAATATTTAAGATGTTACTAGTTAATATAGCATTCACTATCCTTGTAGCTATAAACCTATGTATATATGTAGCTATATACCTATGTATATAGAGAAAAACATGACTGAATCGTGACTTCTTCACCTGATGTAGCCTTCATTAAATTTAGGAAAGACCTTCTCTGAGGTTTTTTAGACATTGAAAGTATTCGGACAGGAATTTCATCTCTGAAGTGATTCTTCATTGCTTCCCCAAACTGAACACTCCAAGTTTGGGGGGTTCTTATTACCAAACTACTTGTCCTACATTCAACATACCTGTGCTCAATATTAATTGCTTATTCTACCACTGTTTGCTGGAGAAAGAGACACTGAACAAACACAATTGTCAGTAGATTGGTGATGGATCATATGCAATCTTTATCTTAATGAAATATGTTAATTCAACAGAACAAAACAGCAGGTGTGTTAGCAAAACTGAAGTCCTTTGCTTCGTTTTTCCTTACTTGATTCTTGTGATATATAGATGAACAATGACACAAAATGCACATACACACCAGTCCATAAAAATGGAGAAGTAAAGGACAGGAGAAAAATTATGAATATTGAGAAAGCATTCAACTACTTTAGTAACAGGGACCACATAAATATCCCAAGAGTTGGGCAGACATGTCCATGGACTCTCAATGAAATAAAGGTTTAAGAACTAGCCCCAATTCTTACCAAATCTGTCCCATAATTTGCTACATGTTAAAAAAAGAAAGAATAGATTATAAATAATATATTTATAAATAAAAAGGGAATATGAAGTTTTTATTAAGTTCTCTACTGCACACTAACACGCCATTGGAGTATATTAGATTTGGGTATAAGCTACAAGCTAGAGAAAGTGAAATAAGAASTGGACAGACTTTCACTGTTTGGAAAGAAACAATCAATTAGTAGCAGTACTAAATTTGATGGATACTATTATTTTAATACTAACTACAGCAACTAYAATGATAACCAGAAAGTCTTACATAAAACCAACAGAAACATTGTTTTCTCCACTAGCTCCATCATTAAATTTATCTTTACAACCTTGTAACATCAAATTTTGACTTTTGGTACAAAGTCTACCTTAAGAGCTAATTATGAAACCAGGTTTAATTTATATTATATGTATTCAAGTTACATACAAAGGGGAGGAAAAAAGCAGCTTTTAATGCACTGAATTCAGAATGTTACCAGACACAATCTGGGTATTGAGGCTGAATATAGTTCAGCCTCTTGATTCAGTTTAAGTAATGTATTATCAAGCTCATGATTCATGTTGGCCATATTTATCTTTCAGGCTTGTGGCATCCATTTACTTGAACTATGTATTTTTACAAATACTGATATCAGAAAAGCATCCGGTTTAAGTAGATATTTAAGGTTTTCTTCCTACAACTGCATCCTCACAGCTACTTCCCTGCACATCAAATGAATTCCAGTCACTTCAGGAAGGCTTTACATGGCCCATTCATGCATCCACACTGATGGTCTTCAAGCTATGGGCTTCAGCCCATAGAAACAACAAAAATAAATCAGTTCCTCACATATTTGCATCCTCCTCTGAATTAAAGCTAACAGCATTTTCAACCAGCTTGCATTAGTGCGGTAATACAGCCTACCATTACCAATGATGCTGCACGTTGAAACACAAAAAATGCAGTAGACAAAAACCACATTCTTCGACATTGAAGTTTAACTAGCACTTTACACAATATCATTCAAAGATTTATCATCAATTTGGAACCCAATCCTACAAATGTTTAGCTGTCATAGAATTACTGAAACATGCAAAGCTAAACACCGGGTCACCTGCAGGATCAAGTTGTAGGGTGTAGGAAACTCTTTGATTCATATTAGTTTTAAATATATGTTTGCCATTGGAAAATTTTACTCACATGAYTTTTAAAAGTATTCTGTTGATAACCTAAACTAATCTTGAGTATGGCCTCTGTTCCCTCTGTATATGAGTTTTTGGGGGGTGGGGGGGAGGGAACACCCACACCAAATCAATAAAAACAACTTCTCAATTAACTTCAGATCGCGGTAATCAGTATTTTTGTAAATAGTTAAAATAGGTTAGAAAAATCAAGATGTTTTACTGAAGGGAAAAAACCCCTCTCTCTCCATCTGCAAATTGTTCAAACACAAGTGTTTAGAACATCATGGTTTCCAGAAATTCACTCTATAAGTACTATAAGTAGTACTCACGCTATAAGTAGTGCTTATATTACAAAATAGATGATCTCAACCAAATTACAAATTTTAACGGCTACTGTGAAATCATCATGGTTGTGAATCTACTGGGCAGAACTATAATTTAAGTGCAACTGACCTAAGGTCAGCAGTTAGTTTGGAAACAGGTTGTAGATCAGCCAAATGAAGCTTTGCAAAACAAACCTCAGCAAAATGCACTAGGCATGCTGAAAACTTTTTTTTTTAATTACTAACACCTACTGCTGCAAGTTCTATGGTAACATAAYAAAATATCCAAATACAAATAAAGGATGTGGGAGTCAAAGCAAAAGCTACATAGCATTATGCTCTTTTAAATGATAAGGTAAGTACCAAATAATTCCAAGGTCTTAACAATTAAAAGCCAAGCATATCCATATAAAAGGTAGTRCACTGTAAATTCACATGTTTTTGGGTGGTCTGTGACAGTCAGATACTTTTAATTAAATCTGTATTCCTCTTAAGGTAATCAGCATATTAAGTACTATCACCAGTTATATTTAATAGTATTTATGCAGGCATTAGACATCATACAGAACAGATTTTTTTTTTTTCCCTGACAAACAAAAATTTCTTCAAATCCAAGTAAATATTTTAAATATTCTTAATCAGTCGAAATACAGAACCATTTTATTCATAAAAAAAATATATATATGTATACTATAAAATATGTAAAAGTTTTTCAAGACAGCTTTTCTGCAGTATTTTGGGATTTCATTTCAGGACTCCTATACATTTCCTGCCTTCTCAAATACATTAGAAAAATATTTGTGAGCTTATCATAAAAACACAATTCTACAAAAGGATTCAGCTCATTCCCTAATGCTGTGGTGCAAAAATAGGTGTAGCATACATAACAGACGTAGCATATGAATAACCTCCTCACCTTAAATGGGATTACTCACAAGCTCAACATTACATATAAATTTAAGCATCCTGGGGAATCAAACCCTGACTCAACACTTAAGTACTGTAAATTATAAAGTAATCGAAGATACCACTTTCAGACTGTGAGGCACTGCTACCCACAGACTTCCAGATCTCACTACTGGGTTATAACAGGATTTGATATTCTACCTCAAAATGATAGTTTCTCTATGTTCCTTCTGCCTTTTAAGTCCCTACAATGCAACAGCCCATTTTTTAACATCAGCACAAACTACCAAATGCCATTCTGGATTAGCACCCAATGTCCCTATATGACTCATTTCTCACAAGTTCATCTTCTTGCTGCACACATTTTTTTGTTGAGAAAGGCAGGACAAGTTGAAATTACTCTTCATATTACTCCATGTGGGTGACAATCCATAGGAAATAGGTGATCCTACTCAACTTCACAATAACAAGCTATGCAGAGATAGTCTCTATTTTCTTTTCTTTAAGAAAGTTGTTACCTTTTTTGCACTGTAATGCTCCAGCCTTCACTATTTGCCAGGATCTCAAGATGTCAGCATGGATTTGTTATAAATTGCCTAAATGGGAGAATCTGTAACTTTCTAAATTATGTAGTTTATAAAAAATGTCAGCTTCTGTCAGAGCCTGGAAAGTTCTTTTAAAGTGGTAACTTCATTTTGCGGTCCTGGCCAAAAGAAACAGCTGTCATTTTTTCTCCACATGGTTCATCCCTGGCACTTTATCATTTCAAAAGTCTCCTTTTTTTCCAAGCAAACAATAAAAATGTAGTTTTCAATGTGCTCATTACATTCAAGGAATTTCTTCAGTTCCTACTAATTTAATGAAACTGTGAAAACTGTTACTCTAAAGCACAGAAGATCTGTTTGCATAGCTTTCAAAGTATAACTGCACCAGTTCTGAAGCAAAAGGAAAATGTCTATTTCTTCCATTTATATGGCCAACAATAACTTCTACATTCTGACAGAATCATGTGTATACTGGCAGGGAGGGTAGTTTCAAAATACTTTATCAGGAAGTCCACAATTAAATAAAATGCAGGCTCCCCAGATACTGATCCGAATTGATGCACAGGCTTCCTTGACTCCAAACTTCACGGCTGCTCTTTTGTTTTTTAAACACAGTTACACTTATTTTCTCCACCAAGAACAACGCTTATATTTTCCAGTGTAGATGACTATAATAGATGTGAACAATAACTAAACAGAATTCTCTTGAAGGAGAGAACTAATATTTTTCTATCTGAAAAGAACTCAGTACAGCAAACCACTGGGTTTGTAACAAAGTATTCATCTACTTCAGAAGATTCAATGCACAGGAAACAGTTCATTATCTCATTTACATTATACTGAAAAATACTCCAGTGGAATGTATCCCATGCTCCACTTAACAACAATCTAGTAGTCTCTTAAGGACGTTTAACTGAAAAAAAATTGCATCATCTACTTTTGGATAGGGAACTCTCTGTAGAATTTAACGGAGGCAAGTAATTCCTTTCATATCTACTGCCCATACAGCAATTCAAATCAGAAAACGTTACATGACAGTGAAGGTGAGTCTACAACATACGACAGAACAAGCAAGACAGCATTCTTCTYACCATCGTTTAATCTGCATAAAATCCTGTATCTCCTAAAAGGAGCAGTGACGAGCCAGAGGAGACTGTTAGGAACAGGTTGAGTGTGAGGGAGCTGGGAAAGTGGAGGGACTTGCATTGTCATGTCCATAACTGACCAAAACAAAACAAAGGCAGTTCAAATGTAGCCTAAAGTGACTTAAAACACCTTTTCGCTCTTAAATGAACTCCTTCACAAGTACAAAAGAAGTAAAAACAAAGAGCGTATCTAGTGTGATACAGCAATACTAAAATTTTAAATATTTCCATTACATTAAAAAGCCAAATGCAATTTTTATGCAGGTAAATAATAATTATCTGTGGAGGCTTGAAATATTTTAACTTCTTTATGGTTATGGAAGGCAACTGGCAGAAAAAAAAATTACATATATTTGTACGTATTTATAAATATATAAATAAAAATAAAGCTTTAACATTATTCCTATCCTAATCTTCAGCTCTAACACAATGGAAAGGGGAAGGAGGAGAGTAGAACATTTCAGATAAGACTATCTAAAAATGTTAACTCGCACAAGCTAATATATTAAAAGCCACATGCGAACAAATTAATAGATATTCAACAATTAACGACCTAAAGTAAAATGATCAAAAGGATAGTATCATTGTAACAGTCAGGATGCATCCATAATTTTAATAAATAAAATTTCCCTGTCATTAAAACATAGTTACCATCTATGGGTCAGAAGGTAGATGCTGTAACTATTTTGATTTTTATATAGCTGATTAAAAATTAATAAAAAAAAAAATATGGAAAAAAACTGTCAAAAGCAGCTCTCAAATATTGAGTGTTTTCAATGATCTTGCCAAAGTAAAGATCAGTAGCCCAAAATTAATTCCCTGTTAAGTTCATCCTACTTTACCTCATCCTATCTTAAACAAGAACCTGGACAGTCTTTCAGAGCTAAGACTAGTGAAAAGAGCCAATGATTACCACTATCTTTTGAAACCATGGATTTATGTCTCAGTACTCTGGGACTAGCTTTCTTTGTTTCATTTTCAACTCTGACAAATGAACAGAGGGAAAAATCCTTCAAGACACTTTTGCAAGATTTCATAAAGCAAAGCTCCCTTTTATGTGCGGCTGACCTCAGCAATTGGCAAATGTGCATCCCCTCCCCTCCCCATAAGTAACAATCATAATCATGTATTTYAAAAAAATGTACAATTCAGACATGAGCTACAACAGCCAAGCTATCTGCAGCCTTAGAGGTTACATATCATCTAGCTCTAGGTTGAAATATTCTTTAAAGYGTTTGAGAAGTCAGGAGCATGAATCCACACGGAAACAAGCTCATTACTTCCCCCCTGCCGCCATCCTGACAGTACAGTGTCTTGGATACACATAGAAAAGGGAAAAAATGCCATATAGTAGCAGGTGAAACTTTTTGATGAGTATGCTGCTTTCCACAAAATGAAGATTTGCAGTCATCCCAGTGTAGTAGGTTACCAGTCAAGATAAAGACTTCTACAGAAAGAATCCTTCTGATTATGCAAGTAACTTTAAGGCTGACAAAACCCACCTGTTTAAATAACATTCAAGGTTTTAGAAGTTGTAAACTACAAAATCRTATAATATCACAGCTTGGAGCTGGGTTTCTAAGAGTCCACTGTTAATTTACAACAACAAATAACTTAATCTTTTTAACAGCTTGACTTCCTATCTGCCAAAACTGAGTTATTTACAACTGTTCCATATCTTAATTTCACCAGCAATATTATGATCTCAGCAGTCTACCTCTCTGTATTAGCACTGAAAGACAGTAATACAAAATATTTATTTAAATAAGCATATCTGACAACAGGAAGCTTAGCTTTCTTTGATGAAGGACTGAGAAATATAGGTCTCTAATGACTTCTAAAGTAGTATTAAAAATGCATTTCTTTACTCAGCAGGACTTTCTCTCCTTTCAATGCAGCACCTGTTTTTTATTTATCTAACTCACCTTTGAATGTTTTACAAATCAGAAGTAAAATACTAACAGTTCCATCACTAATACCTGCTCTTCTTTCCCCCCCATCGCCCTTACACACACATTCTAAGAAACCAGCTAAAACATCCATACAAAATGTAGCTATTACCAGATATTTTGACTGATTACTTACATCATACTTTGCAATTCAGGTGTAAAGCTTGTCGATTTTCTTCCACCGCTTGAAGAGGCAATCGTTGACATCGGGCTAGCCACAGTGCTGCTCATCTGAGTAAACAAAGAAATAACAGCACTTAAAATACTTACATTTTATTTTAAAGAGAGCATATGTATGCTTCACACTAGATATTCAAAAGGGAAGAAAAGCTTTTTGGGGTAGACTTGAATGCAAAGACTCTGCATGCAAAAAGAAGCTTATCTCAGACACTGTAGAAAACATAAGAGAGTTGATGTTTACTGTAACCAAAGTATTGCAAGTGTGTGCTATTTTTAAAAATATCATCTCAGCAACCCATTTAGAGGTACCCTAGGAGCACCAATGATAAAGTACTAAGATAAAAACACTGTTATTCTGGAATACATGGTATTCATAGACACCAGTATCTTGATACCCAAAACATCCTTTTATATTCCTGCGGCATCCTAAGAACTAGTAAATCACATCCATACTGTCTCCACTGAGACTAAGAGGAGTAAAACAGAATCTCAGAAAAAGCCAGGTAAAACTTGATGAGCACCAAGATCACAAGCTTCCTTTCTAAAACACCAGCCTTATGTATACATATTACTTAAGTCTTCAAAACAGAAATGCGTTAGAAAGAGTGGGACCTGAACATCATCATAATACTTATATGACTAAAGGTACTGTCTTTATACAAAATGTTTTATGGCTTTTCTATACAAATTTCTCATTAAAAACTCCAAACCAAACCCAGGACAGTTCTACTCTTATTCTATGAATTAGCTAACGCATCTACATTTTCTTCTTTAATAAAAGGCAAGTCAAATGCCTTTAAATAATTTCATTTTTAAAAATAACTTCATTTACTAAAACACTGACAAACCAAAATTTATCTAATTATGGAAAACTCTATAAATATAGAATAGGGGGTTTCATTTTTCCCTTCAAGAAATTTTTTAACAAAGAACTGCACACACTATGTAAGTCTCCTGATAAACAGAATATATTCCCACTACATTTCTTCCTCTTCCAGTTTGCTGCACACTAGTAACAGTTGCGTTGTACTGCTCGTTTCTTGTACTATTAGTAGTAGCAGTAGTAATGACAATGAAAACCATATGTTAATATAGTTTGCTTTGCTGTAAGACCTCTAAAGAGATCCTACCTTTCTCCACTTTTAAATTTTACAGTTAAGATAGATTTCTTTTGCAAAAAACAATCTAAAAGTACATGATCATATTTATATTAAATGCCACTAAAAGCATTGCAATCAATCACAAATATTATGCTTTGGTTTAAGAAAACTTGTAATACTCTAAATACAAAGCATAAGATACTTTCAAAAAGTAACAAAAGAATTAGTGTTTTGAAAGGCTAATGACATAACAGCATRAGGATAAACAACAAAAATAATAATTTTATGCATTTAGATATGTTTACTTTTTTTATTAATGCTTTCAAGTAGATTTTCACAGACTTCTGTTCATCTTCAAGCAGATTTTAATCTAGGTCCCCATCCTGCAAGCACTTATGCACATGTGTAACTTTAATCACAAGTTTACTCCCACTGAAGTCTGATTTTAATCACATGAGTAGTTACACACCAGGCTTAAGTGTTGGCAGGATCCTGCCACAATCAGCAGTTACCAAAGAGTCATATAATCTGAACAGTCAAATTAGTGAGTTAAAAAAAAAAAAAGTAAAAAACATTTATAACATAAAAGGAAGGTGACAGAATATTTCTAGGAAAGCTCTATGTACACATGGAAGGGAGTGAAGAGGAAGCTGCAATGGTACCCAGGAACAGCCCAAAGATTTGGAAATTTATACGTTTTACTGTTCATTATTTGATTGGGACTGATTACGATTCATTTTAGTAGCTATATATTTATATCCAATATCACAGTATCAATATTCCTAAATAGAAATTAATACACTGTAAATTCTATATTTTACCCAGAGTCTAGAGAAAGTAGTTAGGGGAATGCCTCAGTTAATACTTTCTGAAAAAGCTGTAGAAAAAATCCTGAAACATACCAATCATATGTGCCTTAAAGTTTAAAAACTGAATAACATACAAAGATTTAAGGGTTTTTTTAAGTTTAATTTTTTTTTTTAAACTAACTACATCATTTAAAGCATATGCTTTTTTTTGTTTTGGTTTGGGTTTTTTTTRTTTGTTTGTTTTTTTAAATCTGGGTCAGACATTTTGCTTTCTCTGTGAGGTTCTGTTCTGCTAATTTATGAAGCATTCTCCCAAAATTCCCAAAAAACACAGGACACAATTCCATAGTTACCTCCTTACAGCATAACATTTGTGATTCATGCATATCCTATTTTGGAGTAAATACTTTTTAAGGTTCCTGCCCTCCAAGTGGGCAAGGACAGTTTAATTAAAAAAACTTGGAGGGCTGTACATCTGTGTAAGTATCAGTAGGTTTGAGAGCCGAAAGCTTATCAGCTACTGCTTCACTAAAAACTTGGGTCTTCCTATTGCAACCAAATGATTCAACTTTCAAATCAAGCAGGTGTACAGCATTTTCTTGACATAAAAAACCAACAGCTTGTCAGGCTTCATCAGACCCTTTACAATAATTACTTCCACAGCCCATGTTTTGTTTGATGGTTTAGATAATTAACTTTTTTACACATCAAAGTCCCATCATCCGTATGTTCTATTTCCTTTCTTCCGGACATTAAAAAAAAAAAAAAAAAAAAATCATTCAAAAGCAGAAGCACTCTCAAATCAATTTTCTTCAATAAGTACAGCTAACATGGAACCGAAAAGCCTACTGTAATCTTCAATGGGTCAATATACTGTATTTGTTTTAGCTCCAAACTGAAATGCAGCTGTTTGCCATATTCTACAAAATGAATTCAGATGTTCAGATTAGGTCACAGATTATTTCAACATGCCATATTTTAATCATGAACTCTAGCAAGCAGAAGATAACTTCTGATTAACACTATTTGGACTAGTAATTATGAGTTCCTATCCAAATAGGTCCAGCTTTTACAAATTCTTTTCCCATAAGTAAAATATTGCAATCAAACATATAATAAAAAAATATAGATTAAAATGTATATATAATCATTAATATAAATATTTAAAAGCATCTACTGTAATCTCAATGTCTTTTACATTAAAGAGTCACAATAGAGAACAGTACTTGTTCCATATGAATCAGCAGAATAAAAGAGTTCTCCGTTGAGGGAAACAAATTCTGTCATTTTTCATCAAGTTTAGGCCCATCCTTCTCACCAAGGTCAGATACCTGGGCAGACTTTCATTTCATAGCCATCCTTCATATCCATATGCACTCTGAAATTACCAAGCAATACTAACTCACAGTGATGGCTATCCAATCAATACACCATCTGTATAATCCATCTATTTATTCAAGATCCAGTTGAGAGATGCGTAAGAATTGAAATTCTACTGCTACTAAAACTTGAATTTAATATATAGGCTATACATCTATCCCATAACTGTAGAGCACCAAATCTCCAAGCTATTTCATATCATTTGGGACATACATAAGCAGTCTTGAAATATATATATACAAACACAGAGTCAACACCTCTGTCTTTTGAAATATTACTCAAATACTTCCACCAACTACCAATGCCAAAGTGTCACATGATGATCTAAGAGAAGGGTGCATCCAAACAGTCACTACAGAACAGTCCTCCAATACATCTGTTCAATAGTTGATCTAAACTCAATCAGGAAGAGCAAACATTAATATTACTACAGCTTTCACTTCACAAAAAAAAAAGGACATAAGTCTAAACTGGGTCAGTTTACAACAAAAGTGGAGTCTCACAGATTTTATCTGATGTCTCTGTTACAGGCTAAAGAAGGTGCAGAATTACCCAAAAAAGCACCTTACCCTGCATAAGTTTTTACATTAAATAACAGTAAATTCTACTCTAATGTGTTATGATGACTTAAGTCACCAAACGTACATCTAATGTGGTTACTGCATCAGTCCTCTTTTCTTGCCTTTCATAAATATATTTTGCATATAACCTGAATTCATGGAAAAATTTAAAGACTGCCATATTTTCATTTATATAAACCCAAACAAAACAGAAAGGAAATAAGAGCCAAGATGACTATGAATTAACACAAAATTAAAATTAATGCTTTTGTCTTCAAACCCTCTATTTCAGAGTAATTAGATTAACTAGTCTGTTACCACTGAGTATTTTACTGCATGCATGGCCTCACCAGCAGACAAGAGAATATAAGATAACAGTCTTCTAGGATTGGAGATGTAAGAACTTCATTAACTACAGGAAATACAGATTTTTGTTACTGCAATTCTTTTAAAAAACAAAAACACAACCATAAACCCTATCGAACATGTGCAAGACTGGCTTTCTAAGTGTATGCCTAAAATTATTAAAAAAAAAAAAAGTTAAAAAAACCCAATAACCCATAACCAAATACTGGAGTACATATATTGTTTTGCTGATCACCCACTCTCCTAGTAGCATGGACTAACTGAAAATCAAAATGCTAGAGTATTAAGTCCTTAAGTTCTCCTGAGCTGTTCAAGCAGGCTGGAACTAGAAACACTCTAAAGGGTCTCAGATAAGCACAATGCACAGATGACCTAGATTTTACAACAAATTAATGATTCAAAATGTATAATGAAACTCCTTTATCATCCTCTAACCTGTTCAGGTCCAAAAAATCAGCTTCTTGTGTAACATTTAAGAAATGGCTTTGCTTATAGGCAATAAGATAACTTCCATATTCCCTAAACATGGCCTCTTAAAAGCCAAACAGATAAAGCAAAGGCACAAACTTCCAAGGAACAGCCAGACCAAATCCAGGATTAGAAGCAATCTGTGGGCAGGCAGTGACACATCTGCATCAGGTCTGCACCCAATAATATTGTTCAAAGCTAGGGATGCAATCTCAGCTTTCTTTCATTTTTTAATTAATTAACAAGTATCACAAAGTGGAGTGCATGCACTATTCATGCTAAGGATAACACATTACATCTGCTACTGCTGCTTCCATTTATTACCTGACAGACTAGATGCTTACRATAGTTTTACTTTAAAGTGAATACCAGAAAGAAATATTCATCTTATAGCTGTCAATGCACAGCCCAGCTTTCACCACCCAGACAAATAAGCATCTCATCTTTAACTGTGACACTCTTTCTTGGAATGAAACATGCTTGGAAAGCCCACACAAATACAAGGAATACAACTGAACATCATTTCCCCCTTTCCATTTATAAGGCAACTCAGTCATTCATTCCCATTTAGAAGTTACAGAAGAAACATGCATGTCTCATAACAAAGGGTAAAACAAATTTTCAAATACATGTAAGCATAGATTTTGGTCCAAAGAATAAAATGCATCTTACTGATTTTATCTTTAAAACTGTCCTGTTCCACATCCCTGGAGATAAAATAATCCTTAATATGTTCATGTCTACATCTCATAAGAAAGTATCTTTATGCATTAATTTTACCTTAAATGACCTTAAATGAAAGCAGTAAACAAGCACAACTCTCACTGACTATGCAGGGAAAGAAAAGTCACTAACCAACTACAGACTAAAGCATAACCTTCTGACTCTATTCTGCATAACAACCTCTGTATTTTACTTAAAATTACTCTGCATGTCCTCATATTTTAAGCTATTATTTGTCCMTCCATGAGTTAGACATGACAGTTATTTAAGCCTCTTCTGAAACAGACCACAGAATGGTCTGGACTACTGAAAGAATATTAATACACAGATGTAACTATTTTATTTGAGATTGAGAAACATACAGCATAATCTTACATGAGAGGTATGCCTCCACATCTGGAGATGTTTACAAACACTTCTCATAGTTTCTAACTGGAGTCTAATCAGAGCTCTGTCCTTCCCCAGAAGTGATTTGTTTATTTTTAACCAAGAAAGCAGGGAAAATGAATCTAATGTATGCGCCTACCTCCCTCTGAACGTGCAGCACTTTGCAGAACTCCATGCCACATTTGACAGTTAATGGCACTGCAAATTAAGCACCAATGACTTTTTTCTTCCTTCCTAAAAATGCTTTAACAAAATAGTGTAAAGACCAGACAACCTGTAACTAACAGCAAAGTTTCCATAGCTTCCAGAATCTGGCTCCTGTAACCATAACTTTGTTTGGACCGGCAATTATTTTTTCAAAATCCATTATTTTAGTAGTATTCTGAGCCTTCCATACCGATTATTTAATAATTGGATAGACATGCAATTTAGCAACCATGACCTTCCTGCAGTAACCACTGACAATTTTCAGTGAAGGAAATATAAGGTGTGCTTGCAAGTCTTGTGATAAAAAAAGGCTTCAAATCATTAGGAACTTACATACTTGACTCCAGCATGCAAAGATGAACAGACCCCAACCTGCAACTTACTCAGTATTTTGCTTTTTCTGAAGAGTAAAACATTTCTATATGAAGATGCAGATGTCAAGTTAGCTCTGCCACTAAGCTTTACTGTTCATTTGCCAACAAGAAAATCCATTAGTCGTCATGGTTCCCCATCTACCTTTAGTTCCATCTAAAGTAACTTAAAATTTAAGATTTCGCTAATGCAGTTGGACTCTCTGTAAAGCGCAACCAAGTTTACCCCCTTCTTACCATTACCTTTAAACTACACTTTCCTGGGTATAATTTCTCTCTCTAGACATTCACCTGCCTTCATCTGTTCAACTCCTTTCAAGATGGCATTATCCTCCCAACCTATCACACTGATTACATCGATCCTCCTCCTTTCACATCACCCTGAGCTGTGTTTAGTACACTATTTGAAATACAATTAAAATAATTTCATAATATAGTTCCACCCTGACCTTAATTGAACATTCTGGCATATCAGGAATTTCCTACTTTGCCCCATTGCTGCCCTCAAGTTAGGGCATCAAAGTATGTACGAAAAATTCCTAATCAAGAATGACTAGCCAAATACGGAGCTGAGATTATAAGAATTTTCTCCAGTTCTTATTGTTGAACTGTTCCTCTCCTTTCCGAAATCACTGCTTGCCATCATAAGTCTAAATCCTCTAGAGCAGAAGATATTTACCTCCGTTGTTGCTTATTTGCACAACACCTAGCACAAGGAACACTACAGGAAAAACAGCCACGGCTTTAATATAAACGACAACCATGAAAATTAGGTCTTAAGAAGTAGGTCTAACAGTAAGTCAGTAACATTCAGGACACCAACCCCTTTCAGAGATCTCACAGTCACAGATGATGTCCAACAGGTTTCTACTAAAATGTATTCTTGTTTACTTGAAAATACACATTTTTCTTTGCTACTTAAGCACAGGATTTTTAAAAGCACTTAACATTGGAGAGCTGTATTGATAATTCTTATGATTTACCTGAGAGACATTAGCAAGAGTTAGGCCAATACCCAGGTGCTTCAAATCACCTCTTCCATACAAGCTCTTGGCCTCTTTTTACCATTACTGTTACTTCTTCTGTGACAGTTTAAGGAGCTGTGTAAACTAGAAACTTTGCAGTTGACCCTGTGAATGTCTGATTGTAATCAAACGTAATACTTCAAACATATGCAAAATACAGGGGTAGAGAAAAGCCAAAAATTATTTATAAATAGAAATTTATTCTGCGTTAGATTGTAAATGAACACGTACTAAGATTACTTCAAATTAATAATGATTACATGTAGCACTATGAATGCCAAGTATCTGAAACACAGATTACAGATCTAATCAATATCATTTTCAGTACCTTTGACACACAGTTTTCTGATCAGCTCCAGATAAGTTTGTAACTGAGTCACCACCGCCTGGTTCCATGAGAACATAGGCCTAACTAGCTTCGTTTTCTTTACATACTTTGTAATCTACACATTTGGATATTTCACAATTGCAACAAGAGCATCAACTCAATTAGTTTCTATAGTATAATTACACTGCTTGGGTTTGGCCTCATGCCTTAAAACACCCTTGCAATAATGACCTAGAAAGACACTGTCTAGCTGGTCTCACTGCTTGAGGGCGTCACATCAGAATGGCAATAACAGCGTGAACAATGTTGACTGTTACTCTAGACTATTATATGTAAGTAATTCTTAAAACACTTGTAGCTTACTAAATTACAGCTTGCTTATGCTGACAAGCTACTAATTGACTAATCAAATTTCAGACAGCTCCATTCTATGTTATTCAAAATTGAGCCCATGAGAGTAGTTCAGTTGGTTATGACACTCAGAGGCTTAGCAAATAATCTAAAGGCTACTGAATCCTGTTAAACCTTAAGCAATGTTTCCAAATCCATAGATTTGAAAATCACAAGTAAAATGCCCGTAAAGCATAGAAGGATTTCTTGTTTACTTCTCAGAGACATGACTTTGAGTTTTTCCTCCTGCCTTTTTAGCATATTCTGGTCAGACCTCAAGCTTTTCTTCAGAATCGTCACAGCTAACAATTTCTTTATCTAAATGAAACCTAACATTTTTGCACTTTCACAAGACTCACAGAGATGGGGCTTTCAGAAAACCATAAATAAATACTGTTACAGTTGGAAATGCTACTATTAACATCAGCATTCCCACCTACACAGCAACAATACCCAGGACAAAAAGGAACCAAAATAGAGTAAAATCTGATTTGCATATTACTAACATGCAAATATGAGCCTGTGCAAAGCCCACCAAAGTTAACAGAAAGACTGACACTGCCTTCCATGCCACTTGGATTTGGCCAACAATGAAGAAAGATATGCAGGAAGGGAGAAAGGGAGGGTGCACTGCACCCTGCCAAGTAAGTTAGCACTGCACAGGGTGCAGTGCCTTAAGCCAAAGGGAGAGAGGGGCCTGTACCAAGAAAGAGAATGATGTGGGAGTTAGATCAAAGACTTCAAAAGAAAATTTAAGCATATCACCAACACTACTGCAAACCTTGAAACWGATTCACTATTAGGAAATCAAATGTCTCACAATAAATCATTAATGCTAATGCCGTACAGCAAACTTGGTTGTCCGCAACGTTAGGTTCTTACCTCCCCTTCACATACACAGTAATAAATATTTTGCTTGTACATTGTGCTTTGCATTCATAGACTGCAAAGCATTCATTTGTATCATTTCTAGGAACTTACAAGCAGTTGATCTGTACATAGGACGTATAAAAATATAGTTAATAAGTGGAAAACCACTTAAAGCCTACACAGAGAAGTATTCTTCTCAACTAGCTGTTATTCCTAGGTTTTTAGCATGTACCAGTAATTTCTGTAAGGACTAATAATTTCTATAAGGAATATTACAGGATTCCTATTAATTAATAAACCACCACGCCTGTTTGTGCAAAATAAGTAAGATCCACTTCCTCCAGAGAAAAATTACAAACTACTGACATTTCACAGCATCAGAGAGACAAGAAGAAATCAATAATACCCAACAGTACATGGCATACTGCAGGCCAAAGCCTGGCCTCCATCACGTTACTTTAAGTCTACAATAAAAAAAAAAAAAAAAGTGCTAGAAACACCTTCAAGATTAGTTGCAAGACAACAAAAAGAACAGGGCAGGGTCCAAGGTGTGTAACAACACCGCAGGCCGCAAGAAAACCGACCCAAGAGCGAAACATGGCAAAAGCTGCTCACTGCAACCTCCCAGCAGTGAGTAACCCCAGGTCTAGCACTTCCACCCAAAATCGCGTGGTTAGGAGGCTGCAGAGCTGGGAGCGAGCAGGCAGCCGGGTACCAGGCACAGCTTCGCTGCCTGGGTTGAAGGCAGGCCCGCTTCCCAGCATCTTGGCTTCGATACCAGAGCGAAATCGCTTTAAGCAGAGGAGCCCCTTGGCAAGGCTGCCGGCCACATACCCCCGCGCCGGTTACGCTTCACACGCTGCTGCTCACATCTGGCCAGCGCGACCTGCGAAATGCAAAACTGCGAACATAGATGGAGTTAGCAGAAGCCCCCGCGCCCACAGGCACCCCCCCCGCCGCCCCCTCCCGCCAAGCAGCGCTTCACAGGTATCGCTGACTGGAACCTGCGAGCTTAGTATTTCTGAAGGCCCCAAAAATGAGCAGCCTTGCTAAGTTAAGTTAACAGCAACACATTGTCTAATTGCGTGCCCTCGCTGGTGACTCACTCAAAGGCTCACCCCCGGGGATGGATGGATGGATGGATGGATGGATGAGGAGGAGGAGGAGGCTGAGGTGTGCAGGGGAGGAAGGACGGAAGGAGCAGCCTGCCTTGGTGGTGCCCAGTTTCCCCCCACCCCGTGTGCGGCTATCCGAAAGGGGAAAGCGAGGGGCAGGAACTGAACCTCGTCCCTTCCCTTCCACGCGCTGCCTGGACCGAGGCAAGAAACGAGGGGGACGAAAAACGGCGGTTTCCCCCGCCCCCCCCCCCGCCGCTGCCGCCACAGCAGCTGCGGCTCCGGCGCTCAGGCGCGCACGCTGCGAGGGGGGGTAAAATGGCGCCGCCCGCGGCGGGGAGGGGCCGGTTCCGCCACACACCGGCCGCGGCGCGCCGCCGCCTCCATCTGCTGTGTGGCAGCCGCGGCCTCCCAGGGCGAGGGGTGGAGCCGGGGCGGGGCGGGGCTCGCCGCCGCTTCCTGCCTGCCCGCCGCCGCCGCCGCCGCCGCAGCTCCTCTCAGCCCGCCGCGGGATCGCTCTCCCCGGCCCGCCTCCCGCAGGTGCTGCCTGGCGGCTGAGGGGAGGGCCCGGGCGGCCATGGCCATCCCCCTGCCCCCTCAGCGCCGGGCGCCGCTGGAGGGCGGCGGTAAGAGGCCTCAGGGCTGCTCCGAGTGCTAAAAACCGGGAAGGGTTTGGGGAGGGGAGGCTGGATCCCCCGCAGCAGGGGGGGGGTGTGCACTTACACAGGTGTCTGGCCTCAGTGCACGTTCCAGCGCACCCTCATCTCTGCAGCTACAGCACTGTAGAGGCGTTTGAAAACAGTGCAGTGTCTTCCCCTCGCTGCATAAAATAGCTAYGTGTACATTTTTGCCCTTGGAAATGCCAGTGGATCTTTACTACAACATAGCAAGTTGTACTACTTGAACCGTACCGGGGTGGTTAAATGCATCGAGGTGGTTAAATAACCACCCTTCCATCTATAAGCAGGGCCTATGTTTTCCCTCTTTGTCCTGGCAATGGCGGCTTTCCTCTTCCTGTCAGCTCAACAGGTTGGTAGCAAGGGCACGAGTAGGCAAGCTGGAACATTTGACGTACCTTTCCTTTCTTCTTTTAAACTTTTCTKTCTTCAACACCTCCTAATTGGAGGTTTTTGTGAGTTCAGTTCGGTMATTCCACTCATCTGCCAGTACACGCGCAGGTTTGTTGGGAGACAGGCCAATTTGTACCATGGTATAAACTGGAATTAATAAATGTGACCAATAGAGGTAAATGGAGTAACTGTTTGTGCTTTCTTCACCACATATGCAAAAATCTGGCTTTTCTTGAAGGTGTGCAGGGTGTATAACTTCCAAAGTTACGGTCTGTCTTTTGCTTTGCCCTTCTCAGTCCATCTTTAATTCAAATTCCTGCCTGCACACTGAACAGTATCCATATTATTTCTACTACGATTCATTCTAAGAAACTGACAGCTTAGAGACTTCGTAATTTTATGTACATCGTAGCATTTTCTCTTTTTTTGAGGGATAAGAAAAAGAGGAAGGAGGAAGCTCTGGCAACCACTGCAATGTTCTTGACACTCTAGGGGCCATCAGCTTATTTGAAAGTCATCTTATTTTCTGCCTTTTCCCCTTCGCTTCCTTCTGCTACCCTTACTTTTTTTTTTTTTTTTGGCTACCGTTCATTCCCCGTCCTCCTTACTACTTCATGTAAACACCCTCTCAGTCCCCTCCGCGTTGCCTCCTTCCCGTTCCCACCTCCCACATCAGCTTCAGAAAGACGAGGCGATTCTGCTGCTCGCTGCCGAGTGCTGCCAGCCTCTCTCCCTTCTGCTGCTGCTTACGATTACGAAAGTAAAGCCGATACCAGCCCAAGCACTGACAGCAACAGCGCAAAACACCAAGCATCTAAGATAATCTCCTAGAGAACGAGGGCCTTCGCGCTGCTGATTCTTGCATGCACAGCAAAGTCTAGTTATTGCTGCAGGGAGGATGGCCTGATCTATTCCTTCCTGTTATACATTTTAAAACACCTGGGCAACCCCAGCCAAAGCAGGGTTATTGAGAATCAAGCAGGGTTAACAGAGAATCAAAGCCTTCTGTCAGGTATGAAAGGTACTGCAGTTTTCATTGAGGCGACTCAAGTTTTTAGCCAAATTCTGTGATTTGCCAAAACCTTACATTAAACTGAGGAAGGCAAGGCAGCATTATGCTGACATTTCTATGATAGGTACCATGCATATCTTTACATATATCAGAATTGGTAGGACAGGCTAATAGGAAAACATAGAAAATAGAGAAATTACTATGCCAATTCTGTATGGTAATTTTAATAAGGGAATTACTGGGATAGCATGGTTGAGCATGTCTAATGTGAATTACATAATTTCCAGGAGCTTGAGTAGAAGTAGTGTGACTTGGTGAGGTGCCTGAAAAAGCACTGACAGAACATTTTCTGACAAATTTTGTTGCTGTGCAAAACCCTTTTGCCCGCAGTGAGAGGTTACCAGTTCAGAAGTGATTGAAGTTAGTGCCCAATGATGAGCTGGGCTGATGAAAGAACATTCCCTCTGTTGCCGCTTCTATAGGTGATAACTCCTGGCAGAGTAATTGAGCAAGATAGATACTTACTGGCTATGGAATCTTAAATCTATACAAAAAAATTTACTGGAAGACAGGAGGAAAGAGGACAGGAGCACAATGTCCCTTCCAGTACTGTGCGTTATTATTGGTAAAAGTGCAGTGTGCTTGCTAGTCGAGTCTGAATTCTTACTATACTTCACAGACAGGAAAAAAAAACTGAGCAAGTTTTTGTTATGCGTTACACAGAACCAAAAAAGGGCACATACAAAATTATTTTCCCTTTTCAGGTCACCTTTCAGATCGTAAGGTCATTATAAACTGTCTCAGCACTTTTACAAACTGGAGTCTGCTCAAACCATAATGCTTACAAAGTTTCACTTTGAATAGGCCTGATTTTCTCTGTCATTTGTTTTCACTTTTTATTTCTCTGCAGAACGTAAAAAGTCAGAAAAAGATTTTATTTTCCCCTGCATAGCATACAATTTACATCAATCATCCCAGGAGGTCAGTACCACTGGGGTGTCATTTAAATACAATGAATATAAAGTAATGAAGCTCTTGCTGGAGTGGATGGCCACAATTCTCAGAGAAAGACAGAGAGAGAGTTTCCAAAGCATGTGGAGAAAACACAACGGGAGACCGAGTGAATTCATCACACCACAAAAATGTCTCCATCCTGTCGACAAAGTCATTAAAGGAAAATGAACCATTGTTACTCTAGACGCTTGCATTCCTTTGGCATAATAACCTCAGTATAGAAGCATTGGTGCAAAGAGAATTTGCACACACAAGAGAAAAAAAAAATTAATCTATTTAAAAAAAAAAGAAAGTATCCAGATTATGTAATGAAAGAAATCCTCCATGCTCCAAAGAAGAGACGGAGCCTCTGCAGAAGCCACAACTAATAAGGAACCGTATGCAGTGGTACAGGGCGGTTTCTTTTCCTCCTGCCAACAAGTCAAAGTAAATGCCAACACGGACAATTCTTTTCAGATAACCCACAAATGATGTTCTCCTTTAATTACACGAATGTTTCTACCCTTTGCTGATCCATAGCCATCCTGGTTTTTAAGATCCCTTGTTGAGATTGCCCCAGCACCATTTCCCTTTTCATATTCATTTACTTCCAATAATTTTTTCAGTCTCCATTAAAGCAATCTGTGAGGAATGCAGGGATTAGAAAGGTTTGCTGTGTTCAATTTTATTTAATTCTTTGGCAAAGGGTGTCCAAATAAGAGAAAGTGTCACGTGCCTACAGTAAATCATAGCATATACCAGTTTCAGAAAATAGGTTGTACTTCAGTGGATCCTTAAAGGAAATACCACTTTAAAGCAAACCACCATGCAACCCCTGGTAAAAAAGGTAGCATTAGAAAGCTGCAGTAGAAATCCCTCCCTTTATTATAAATTATTCCATGGTATGGCAAAGTCCTGTTTGCTATACTAATTAAAACAGAAACATGCTCATTAAATTATCACCTTTATTGTCAAAACCATATAGGAATACAATACATAGAAATACATAGACTACATTAATTATTTTTTAATACAAAAGCACTACATAGATTTAAGCAAATACTGAAAGGGAAATCTGTCCTTTATTTATTTTTAGCAACTGCACTGGAACAGGGAGCCTACTCAAAAATGAGCAGAGTGCTACTGAGGAAACGCATGCCAGCGAACACCAAATCATACCTGTTAATTACAACAAATACACTCACAGACAACAGCAAGCATGCTATTTATCCATCATTTACAGTCACTGAAGTGTAGGGAAGTGAATTGGTTTGCTGGCAAATGTCCCAATTAATTGGGCGTGCTATTTGTTAGGGTGCTGATTAAAGTGTACTCTGCAATATAATAGTCGAGTATAAAGTTGCCAACTCTTATTCGCTCCTAGCTCATATGGATGAAAGCAGGAGAGTAGACTAGTGCAATATGAAAATAATGATGTATTCTGTGCCAAAATGGATTTAAGGCAATTCCAATGCCTGGAAATTAAAGACCTGGAGAAACAGAATTAGGTAGCATTGTGATCTTGAAGATAGAAGTTTGTGTTGTGTAATCCAGTTGTGACCACGAGCTTCAATCTGTAATAGTCATTTTGCACATGTATTAACAACTCCTCTCGGAAGCCAACACCATAGGCACACCTTTACGTAAGCAGCATACAAGTGAAACAGAAAATACAATAAAAGCAGAGTTTTGTTCCTGACCAATCTGAGTCAATTCACTTGAAGAAAAACTACTTAGGGGGGTCCTTTTCCCAGCCACCTACTCCTTCAGCCTCTCCAGTCAACTGCCCTAGCTGAGACTGTAACTTAAATAAGGCTAGTTTGTTGTACGCTATTCAAAACCATGGCTTCCACAAATGAGGTTGGGAGTTTCCACACACAATCGAGGAAACTTATGCTAATAATTGTATATATTATCTGAAGTAATGCTTGAGGTTTGATCTCAACCAAGATAACCACCAGAGCAAACCAAAATCATTATTTGTACCAGCAAAGAATTTCTTGATCCTGGATCATTCTTAACTTACCTTGTTAGCACTGATGCAAGACCTGGACAGAAGGCCCAGCTGGGCATGGTTATTAATGAACTTAAAAGTCTGCACATGCTTTTGTTCCTACCTACTTCCTATGATGGTCACAGCATTTTGGCAACAACCTGCATTGCGCCTCTATAGCCAGAGATATTCAAGGGTGACCTCTATGATTAGACAGCTCCAGCCAAAGGCTCTAACAGAAATTAAGTCTTGGTGCAGAGTCTTTCTTACGAAGCTGACTGCCCAAAAAACATGCAGCTCTGAAAAGAGCACCCTGGCAGCATGCTAGATGTTCTGGTCACCTAAAAATGAGAGCAGTAAAGAGGAGGCAAAGCTTCAATTCTCCCAAGCAAGGGAAAGAGCCAACACTAGTAGCCAGAGACTCCTCTAGCTAGGGAGCAGGTAGCAGCTTTAGTTGAACATTGTCCATATGGGTCTCGAGGAACTCACTGAAGCAAAACATCAGGAGAGGTTCATCACCCGTGTAATCACACCTGCCCATTACTCTTGCTCTGCTGCCTGCCGCCATTTAACTGAAATCACCGTACTGCACAAAATGTGTGACTGAAGTAGCTTAACTCTGGCTAAAGCATAAACCAAAAGCATAGTGATTACTCTAATAACAGTATACATTCTGGCAACTACAATATCAGGAGCAGGTTTCAATTTCAGGTGCAGTCACCTAAAATTAGGTGTCTACATGTGAGCTGTGTTTAGGTTCCCATTATAGGAACCCAGTCAACATGGTCAGTGCAGGCAAGACACCAATTCAGTTCATCTGAAAGTAGACACCTAAGTTTGGTCATTAGACTTGCTCTCTAGAAGCCACTGACTGCATTTACTGGGGCTGAATTTAGTTATCTATGTCAAGTACTCTGAGCTATGTTGTCTGGCCTCCATCTGCCTTTCCAAAGAATAAAGGGCCTCACATAGGTCCTGACTCATAATGTCCTAGCCCCATGGCGATTTCTTAGGTAGCCAAGGCATCTGTAATGGCACTAGAGACTTAATTTTAGGCAAGTGAATTGAGCCTTAGATCACTATTGAGTATAATGGGAGCTTAAACAGCTAGCTTAAATGTAAACATTTACATTGTAGATAACCAAATTTAGGCCTTTGAACCTGGAACCCAGCTCTCCCCCAGCTGTCATTTGTCCAAAGAAAATAATATGTATATATAGTTATTGTTTACTTATATTAGATATACAAATTGGAGTATTAAGTTGCTTGCAGAAAATTTGCAGGTTTCTGAATCCTTTGTATCCTTAACAAAAATACATCTGGGGTCATTTTGCCATGGAGAGCAGGTGGCATCCTCAGGTTAACCATTTCCAAATTACATGTTTAGGTTATTATGGACTCCTGTCAGAAGCCTTTGAAAGGTAAGTGTGAATTAACCAGGACACTGAGCTTTCCTCTGCAGAGGAAATATAAGCAGAGAACATTAGTTCTTTTTGGATTGCATATTAATATAATGAAAGTTTCCAGAATCAGTCCATTCAAAACAGTAATTTCTTGAAATATAGGAATAGTGCCAGGAATTTGCATCAAATTACTCCTGGACTGCAGAATAAATAACATCAGCCACAGGTTGCTAAGGATTTAATTTCCTCAGTGTCCTGAAACAAATTCATGTTATTTGACCATGCAGAGCAGGTAGAATGCTGAGTTTATGGTTCCCCAAAACTTTTTATCCCTTAGCGTGGGTGCCCAGTGGTGGTAATCTGTGTACATTAGATATGAGATACAAAAGTATCAGAGAAGCTTTTTTTTCTCTGAATAAATGTTTAAATATTTAGGGCCAAATTCCATTGCTAAACATATGAACACAGCTCTCTTTGAGTTCATTGGAGTTGTGCGTGTGTATCTAAGAGCAGAACTTGGCCCTTATGTTTTAGATTTTAGCACTAAGCTTCCAGTGTAAAATAACATGTGATCTGTAACACACAGGAAAGCGGTAAGACCTAGTTTTAGAGGAAGGGTAAAATTACACGTTTCTGTCTTTCTTTTGGATAAGAAGCACTGCCTTCAGCAGAGCTCCCGAGAATATTCTTACCTCTTCCCTAGACAGTCTTCCTTTTGTATAAGGTGCTCCTCAGGCAGCTTTGATCATTTCTGTAGCTGGGAAACAGAGTAGGATACTTTTTTATTTCTTTGCTGCTTCTCTTCAATTTCCATTCTGCCAGTTTTGACTTAGCATCATGATGGAAAATACAGAAGCATTTTAAAATACTCTTAGACTAATGAATTAGATAGATACATTTTTTAAATTATGAACAAGTTAAGATACTGATTTTAAACTATAGGCAATGTGTTCAGATCAACCAACGGACATATCCAGTCACCCTTTCCAATGAACCAGTACTACAACTGGGATCAGCTAAAGCACTTCTACTGGGAATTGCTACAGAGTGCCAATACAAAACTCTTGAATCTGGAGAGATTCTTTCCCTAGTCTTGTTATCTTTTTTATCCCTCTGTTACAAAGTATTTGTAAAGTATCTAGATTCTTGAGTGCCCATTTTATTTATAAGGCTTACATTCACCTAACATCCAGGACCAGGAAAGACAAAGAATGACTGCATGGTACTTGTGCAATCTTGTGTGAATGCCATAGGACATGTAGTCTGATAGAAACCTGTACCAATGCCAAAAAAAGAGAGACAATGCCAAAAAAAAAAAAGAATCCCCAAATCCCCCAAGTGTAAGTGCAGTGATTGACCACTCTGAAATTTCTCCGGGGTTTCAAAATTCCTCAAAAATTACATTCTCCCATCTAATATAGCTCTGGATTTTCTTATTATCAAAAAAATACTCTGACTGTTATCAACTCTGTGAGCATACTGAACAGTTCATATATTTTAGTGGGTTTTGTGAAAGTCAGGTTCTTGTTGGGGATTAAAGTTTTTGAGGGATGGAAGGCTTTTGGAAGATCTCTTATGAAGTTCACCGTCTACTTTAGATTCTTTTTCTGTGGTAATATGCTAATGCTWATGGCATCCAGCACAGTAGAGAAAGATCTTGCACAGTTCTAAAGTTTTACAGATGCAATTGTAAGTGAGAGCGAGCTGCTAGCTTCCTTCAGTCTTTTTAAAATCCTGCGCAGATAGATGGATAGACAGACAGATAGATTAAACATTAATCCTTCTAAAAATGTTGTTCCATTTGTGGCCAAAATAGTATTTGGCATTCATTGCAAAGGTCAACTAGCAGTTCTTCCATACAAAATAGCATCTTCTTTTATCAGTTTGAAAATAACTTCTGCTTCAGTTTCCTTCCTCATATACTAGCTTATTCTTTGTGCATTTCCAAAATAAATACCATAGGAAAAGAAAACTTCTGTTACAATCCACTTCCTTCATGATGCTTCCATGGAGCTGGTCAATTATTAACAAACATCTAAGAAGTAAAGATACCAGTAGAGGTCCGGTCTGGTTTGGCAAAATAGTTTCTTATGCTTTTTCACGTAAGAGCACAGAAGAAAACATAACATATGAAGGGGCTGCAAGATTCAGCATTATGCATTATGTCATCAGCTTCATGTGATAAGAGTATTGATCACTTGGTTATAACATGGGTATTTTCTTCCACTAACTGTTCTATTAAAGTCAACTTTTCTTTAAATTAGACTGCATAATATTAAAAATCATCCAGTTTTGACGATTGGCTTGTGGCCTTGCATATCATATTTATGTAGATGATAAGTGACAATGTATTAAAAATCCTGTTCATCATCTGACATCCTGCGAATGTACATCAGCATAGAAAGTCACGGTCCATGCTGACGCGGCACTTTGCACTATCCCGGGTTTACTGAATTGGGCCTTTTATAGCATCGATATTTCAGTGGGTATGCACCTACCCCAGACAAATGACGTGTGTCTTTGACAACTGTTGTCAAAATGCCCGCCTACTCTCCGCACATCTTGGAGTAGTGTTGAAAACAACTGCTCTTCCAGTGTGGACAAAGTCAGTCGAGTTCAACACCTGTTGCAACAAATTCTTCTATACACACCGAGCCAAATCCTATGCAGGCAAGTTGTCCCATGAGCCCCTGACAGGCATGATTTGCTGCGGTAAGCAATGAACTTACCTGACCTCGTCCACACCAGTGAGGCAACCGTTTCTACTAGTACTTGAGTGGATCTGAGGGTGCAAAACTATTTTTGACACCCCTCATCAAAACCAGGTCATTTTTCTAGAGAAGACAAAGCCCCAGTGACATTACATGGCGTATGTGCTGAAGTACAATGGGGTGAGTTAAGGACATGGGATCATGACTCAGAAAGGCACTTAGTTGTTTTAAATTCAGAATACCTTCATAGGTAGAACAGTATTTACTAAAGGTTGTATTGATAATTTCACATATGATGGTTTAAAGAAAATCAGCATACATATTGCATGCATCTATTAAATTAGGCAGACTTCATAGATAATAACAGCCCAGTTCTCCTCTCACACTAGTGTAAATCAAGAGGGGTACCACTGAAAGCCACTGAGTTACTTGTGCATGAAAAACGCTAATATTTCTGAAAACATGATATACGGACACTTAATAAAGTTCCTTCTTCTCACTTAATTTTCCTGATTGCCTTAAACAGTTATGTCTCTGTTGGATCCAGAGCATAAAGTGGGGGGAGGAAGGGGAGCAGGGAAGGAGCATAACGATAGGAGTACAGGATGGGCAGCCAGGAGAAGAAAATTGCCTGTCCCATTCTCACTTACTGTGAGATACAGAGCAAACAGCCTTCAGACTTACTAAACATTTTGAACATACTGAGAGCTCTCTGTTTATTTCAGATGTGTAAAACGCCATAACTTGCCAGTAAATGTAGCTAGGCATGCAAGCGCGTGCATGAAGATAACATATTAGTTACAAGAATAATAATTGTCCTATGATTATCTTTTCTTTCTTTCCTGAATCAGAGTGAATGTGCCATAATCTAGCAAGAATCTCATGATAAGTAATGTCAGAAATGGTGCTTTTTTTTTTTCCTGGAGCTGCCGACTGTCTATTTTAGACATAACATCACCCTTTACTGTAGCCTTCCACATAAAAGCACACGAACAGTAACGTCTCTAAGCAAGCATGAATGATTGGCTTGCAGATTCTTTACCAAAAAGGGAGTTTATTTACTCCACACAGGTCATAAATTTCCTTAGAAAAACTATCAGTGGTAATCTGCATGTGGTGTTTAGTAAATAGAGCTTTCCTCTGATTCCCTCAGTCCATGTTCTTCAATTGTCAAAAACAGCGGAAGATGGTTTTCTCRTGCCTAAAAATATGGAATATTCTAGCTCTTTAAAATGGAGTGGAAACGAAGGGCTGAAAGACTTTACATATTCTTCAGCAAGATGGGCATTTAGACATGGAAACGTGAAAGGGTAAGGAGAGCAACCCAAAGTAGCAAGTTACCTAAAGGCTTGCCTCTGCTTCTCTGATGTGAAGCAGCCCCTTATTCCATGAACGCTCCCATTGAAATCAGTGGAACTGCAGACAGAATAAGGCTTTTCTTTCTTACCAAGGGGAAAAAAAAAAAAAGATGGTGGGATCTGCCTTTTCATGTAACAGGCTTTTATCTGCTCAAAAATCACGCTAACCTCAGGGTGCCAAGCACAGTATGTTTGAAAGCATTCCAAGGATGGGAAGAGCTGCTCTATCTTCTCCACTACAAAGGGAAGCTTGGTAGTAATGAGAGCTGCTCTGGTCTTCCAAGAAAGGTTTTGCATCTGCTTTGCCCCCTCTGAGGACCTCTTACTTGTTGCTCCTGGATACTTCCAGGTTATGTCTTTCTTCTGATGCTTAAATTAGAGAAACATTTGAGAGTTCATGATGAGTTTTGCCATGAAAGGACAGAAGGATTTCTCCCTTGCTTTTCAATATGTATGCATTTAATAAATTATCTAAATATTTATAAAATAAACTAGAACAACAGGTTTTGGTATTACATCACATAAGCTCCTAATATCATAATACTCCTAATATCCTGAGGTCAGAGAATTTTATTCACATTTGAATGTCTAGTGTTAATGGTGAAGATTTTAATCACTTGCGTTCTTCTACGGCCTGACCAGCATTTGAAACAAATAGTTTAAAACTTATCATACTTATCATAACTGAATTATGAAGTGCGTTATGAAAGAAATGTCCAGAATTCATGCATGACTATTTTTTCTTTTCTATCACTTCAAAACAGACTATTTAAAAAAATCTGTAGAGAATTTTGACTTCTGAACTGAGAGTATAAGCCAGATTTCAGCCTGGAAGGAATTTTTATGGTTGAATTATAGACTTCTAAAAGACACAATTTAAAACTGAACTGCTGACAGTCATTCTGATCATATTTTATAAGCTACCATTAACTAGGATGAGACCTTAAAGGAGGAATAGATCCCATATCTATCTGCTGACTCTAGGGTTTCTTATCCTTTCCTCTAAAACATCTAGTGCAGCCTACTGTCAGACTAGACTGACTACAGATCCAATCCAGTCTAGCAAGCCCAGTGCTGCTATGGAGGCTTTGCAAAATTTAGCTGCCAACTACTCCATCTGTACTGAGCACGCGCAAGAAAAACCTCAACAATTTTCAGCAACTTCTAACTCGGCCAAGTTCGGGTGGATCCTTTTGGTCAACGGCAACAGAAGGAACTTATCTGATTTTTCCTCCTTATTCCTCTCCTCCTTAGTAAAACTTCCCATCCCAGCTCTGAAATAGATATTGGGATGATTCTAAGAAATTTTAAACTGTTGTGAAACAATGTGTTTTCTCTTCATGCCGATCTTAGAAGCAGCAGAAGTATTTCTGCTGGAAGTTTCCAAAAAATTCAGCTTGAGGCAGACTCAGGATTGAAAAGCTCATCCTGAACAGTTAAAATTTGGCAACGTTATGTGAGTGAAAACAAGGTCTTATACTGGAAAGTGGTAGACAAGCTTAACTGCAGATACTGCTGGCAGCTTCACCTATAATATTTTTTCTGCCAGATCTTTGTCTTTTATTACTAGAGAGAATCATTCCTGTGATGTCTAATGTTTTGTCGTCTGCTCTTATGGCTTGTTTCTGGACTGATGTTGTTGTCTCCTGTGACTTGGCTGCCAATTCCACAACAGTCGACTAAGGGATTGATCCTGTATTATGCCCCACACACTCAAGGTCTTAAGACCACACCTAATTTGGGGCACACTTATATTATGCTAAGATGTGATCAGGATGCTCAGCATTTTCAGGATTACATTATGTCATACTGTAAATATGATTATGTTCTTGATCCTCTGGTCTGGCCTGAATACGATTAGTTCGTCATTTGAGTGAAAGAAAGGGCAAAAATAGACTAATTTTTATAGTTCCTCAAAGAGTTGGTTTGCTATGTCCATTATGTTTACTCTACATTTGCCATTACCATACGCTTTCTTCTTCTATTACACTCCTGTAGACTGCACCACCTCTTTCAATGTTGTATGTTTTCATCCTTTTCAGAACAAGTCTATCGCTATTTGTTGTTTTTCTATTGCTTCAGCTTCAAGACTCATGTTATTAACAAAGAATCTGCCTGAAATTTTTTTCTGCCATTCATGCTATTGAGAATAGATTTACAATGGGAATCCTCACCATTGCAACACTGAGACAGTAAATGCAAGAATCTGGTGGTGTGCTTGTGGTTGGGAGCATTAAAAACAACCTCTCCCACTCGAGACTGACTTACATCTTGTAGTATCTTCTGTGTGAGCTTTATGGAGCTTGTATCTGGCCAGAGTGCACTTCATTAGTCTCTTAAAAACCAGCATGCAAAATTTAGGGACTCTGCAAGGTTCCAAATGTATAAACCCTTTTTAATTACAAACAGTTCTACCACCCACTTTCCCCACAGTTAGTCAAGGGAAGCAGTTTTCATTGAGGTCAACAGAAAAAATAACCGTGAAGTTTCTGGCTCATGCTGGTTTTATATATGCTGAAAGAAGGGGGGAAAAAAAGAAAAATTAAGCTCTCATATTTTAGCCTTTATATCTCTAAAACAACACGCTGATTTTATCTGAAATCAGTCAAGGAAAAAAAAAATTACTTTTTCCTCATTCTGAAATTAGTTACACAGAAGTTGGGAGGAGGATTAATGGAAAGGGACAAAGTCAATCTTGCTGTGAAAAATACAGTTTGTCCCTAACTATGGGGACCCTAACAGCTTTCTACAGTTAATTTTTAGTTTGCATGTTGCAAGCAAAAAAAAAAAAAAAATTTTTACTTGAAAAAGGCCAAACATTTTTCTAATCGTACTGCACATTCAGGTTTGTCCTGCCAGAAAACACAGGCCATACTTTCTCTTTCGAACACTGTTATAAGATGACAAGTAGGCCCACGCTTCTTTCCTTTGCAATGATGACATGGTCATTTGCTGCTTTAAACCTCATTGAAATACATGCAGTTCCAATGGGGCATAAGAGGTTGCAGACAGGGAGGGAAATGGGAGAACCCTACAGTAGGACTGAGACCTAGGCTTGCAGTCCATCCTTATTAGAGAAGCAGAAAATAAATCATTTAGAAAAGAAATCAGAAGCAGGAACTATTTACTTTGTTGTTTGAATAATGTGCGTTTCACTGCGTGCCATGGAAAAGCCGACAATTTTTCAGTAGCAACACGGCAGGTTTCTTACCAGCTTTTAGAATTTTTCTCCTGGTATTACTGGTATGCTTTACAGATGCAGAGCCCTGCTAATCTTTGGACTTCTGAGAATTTAACACATATTTTTATATCTCAGAAGGTATATGGTAATAGTTAGTACCCCATTTTATACTGAAGGAAAACTTGCTAAAAGGCTTGTCTGAGGTCACAGAGCGAGTCAGCATCAAATCCTGAGACAGAATGCAAGAGTCTCAGCTCTTGGTCCTCACTTCCTACTGAAAATACTGGGAGAAAAAGTAATATTCTCAAGACTGATTTTTTTATGTAATCATTTTCTAGCCTGTCTTTCAAACCTTTATGCTTACGTTTGTATCGGGGACTATAAATGCTAAAAACCTGTGCATGGTGCTGAAATATCAAATGCTTTCGACTAATTTTGGGACACAAAGAATCTTCTTTTATCTGGGCCATAAATCAGTGGGGCAGGGACACAGTAGTTAAACAAACCATAGTAGTCCATAGTCTGACTATGAAAGCTGTAGTTACAGAACTGATTACCACATGCCTACTTAACAGACCAAATAACCTGCAAATCTAGAGTTACTATTTGTCATACTTAAGAAAAAGCAAAGAATAGCTGGGCAAACAGTCAATTTACAACCAAAGCGAAAGTAGAGCGCTGCCAAGAGACACTGGAGCTTATCTTGCCCCTACTGAAATGAATGGAAATTTGGGCAAAACCTTCTCTAGCATTAAGCTTACTTAGGTTCACACATTTTGGCTCGATGCACGTTTTCACGAGTGAGTAAAAAACTTTGGGAAGGTAGATTTTGGAAAGAGAATATTGGCAAGTCCTTAACTATAGTAATAATTGCTGACATTGCTGTAGTTGCTCTGACTAAAAATATCCAATACAGTAACAAACCCAGTGAACCCATTCATTTATTCCTGTTTCACAAAGGCTATTTACATATATAGAGAAGCCCAAAATAAATGCTGTATTCATCGTATTTACAGCACGTTCCAGCCCAACAAACTGGCATCGAAACTATTTATTTAGGGAACATCACCCAGGTTAGACTCTTTCAAATTTGACAATTATTTTTTATCTTGAGCATACAATGCTTGGAACAGGAGCGTGCTGGGCCCATGTTTTATAAATGTACTGGTAAACAAACTCAGTGCTCTTTAAAACATTACCTTTTTGTCCAAAAGCAATCTAATTATGGCTGTATTCATAACATACTTCAAATGAAAAAGCTAAAGGACAATCAAAATTGCAGCAAACGTAGCCATACCAATGAAAATCCTGTTTTATAAAGTGGATCCGAAGGTGTTTGTTAAGACATAATTTGCAGTGCAAGCACATTTTTTCACTAACCTCCTACAATTCTCTAACATCTTAAAATATGACCCATTTTGCAACCAGTGCTAAAATTCCGAGAAGTTCTGAAATAAAACCCGAGGAAAGCCGAGCAGCAGGGTTGCTCTCCATTTCAGCCAAATCCATGCCAAAGTTCCAGATTATATATATATATCATAACATAAATTACTATTTCTGAAAAATCCCATCCAGCTTTTATGCAGGTCCATAAACATTACTGGTACTTTTATTAATTTGTCCATAACCATTTAAATAAAATTCTAGTGCTCTGAGCTGTGATCTGTTCCAGGCTGTAGTAAGTTCCTGTTAAATGTGTAAATGTTCAGCAGAAAGATATTTTTGCACGGAGACTGAAAATCAGCTGTGCCAGATACCTGAAACTTTGTTAGGGCGTTCAGTGGAAAATTTTATTTCGACATTATAAATAACCATGGACTATTTTAAGTGACCTTACACTGGTAGCTTCCAATAACTTATTTTAGTTTATCCTAATTAACTTTTTATTTTATTTTAGTAGGAAGAGAAGCGACTGTAAAACTTTTAGTGTGACTGAAAGTGGAAATGTATCTTCTTGTTTGAAATAAAATAAATCATGATTGTTAGGCTTATATAGTATTTGGATATAAGACAACCTCTTGCCTTCTTTCTAGCACCTTTGGAATGGCTCTAATGGAATGTATTTCCCCTCCAGCTAAAGGCAGGGAAGAAGCCAAAAGAACCTATGGTCATAAACATTTTACCAAAATAATTATGAAAAAATATATTTTCTGTATTGCAACTATAGCAAGCCAGAGCTTCTGAATACATTAGTCCTTACAGGTGACAAGTAATTGTCCTTTGGAAATGCCTGTGGCCACTTTTGGGGAAAAGCAGATCCCTATGGTTATCGGAGAAGCAGGGCGAGCTCAGGAGGGGTTTGCGGCGTTATCCACAGCAATTGCATTTTCACAACGGGATAGAAAACTTCCACAGTCCCTCCAACATTGGACCAGGAAAAGAAAGAAAAAAAAAAAAAAAAAAAAAAAAAAAAAAAAAAAAAGAAAAAAAAGGAGGGAAAAAAAATGGAAAAAAAAAAGAAGAGGACATAGATCCCTGCGAGGCAGTGGGTCAGGGGCTGTTACTCCCCATTTTAACCGTGGGAAAGGCAGAGGAGCGGATGAGTAACTGCGGAGACCGGTGCCCGCCGCGCCGTCCCCGGCGGGACGCGCCGGGCGGGTCGGGGCGGGCGCGGAGCGGAGCGGAGCGGAGGCGGCAGCCGCGGTGCGCGGAGCGAGAGCTCTCCCCTGTGACCGAACATCAGATCTTTTCTGATTATTCTTCTTTAAAATCAAAAACGGAAGGAGCAGCGCTGCAGCCTTGCTGCTGCCTTTGCACGCACCTTCCCCCCGTGGGGGGCCGGGG